>JAWPHD010003373.1:0-219898 GCA_037043455.1 Cyrtodaria siliqua | reverse complement strand
TACGACTATACTGGTTACATTTAAGGTTAAATTCTTATTTAGGTACACAAATTATACGACTATACTGGTTACATTTAAGGTTAAATTCTGATTTAGGTACACAAATTATACGACTATACTGTTTACATTTAAGGTTAAATTCTTATTTAGGTACACAAATTATACGACTATACTGGTTACATTTAAGGTTAAATTCTGATTTAGGTACACAAATTATACGACTATACTGGTTACATTTAAGGTTAAATTCTGATTTAGGTACACAAATTATACGACTATACTGGTTACATTTAAGGTTAAATTCTTATTTAGGTACACAAATTATACGACTATACTGTTTACATTTAAGGTTAAATTCTGATTTAGGTACACAAATTATACGACTATACTGGTTACATTTAAGGTTAAATTCTGATTTAGGTACACAAATTATACGACTATACTGGTTACATTTAAGGTTAAATTCTTATTTAGGTACACAAATTATACGACTATACTGTTTACATTTAAGGTTAAATTCTTATTTAGGTACACAAATTATACGACTATACTGGTTACATTTAAGGTTAAATTCTGATTTAGGTACACAAATTATACGACTATACTGGTTACATTTAAGGTTAAATTCTTATTTAGGTACACAAATTATACGACTATACTGTTTACATTTAAGGTTAAATTCTTATTTAGGTACACAAATTATACGACTATACTGGTTACATTTAAGTTTGAATTCTGATTTAGGTACACAAATTATACGACTATACTGGTTACATTTAAGGTTAAATTCTTATTTAGGTACACAAATTATACGACTATACTGTTTACATTTAAGGTTAAATTCTGATTTAGGTACACAAATTATACGACTATACTGGTTACATTTAAGGTTAAATTCTGATTTAGGTACACAAATTATACGACTATACTGGTTACATTTAAGGTTAAATTCTTATTTAGGTACAAAAATGATACGACTATACTGTTTACATTTAAGGTTAAATTCTGATTTAGGTACACAAATTATACGACTATACTGGTTACATTTAAGGTTAAATTCTGATTTAGGTACAAAAATTATACGACTATACTGGTTACATTTAAGGTTAAATTCTGATTTAGGTACACAAATTATACGACTATACTGGTTACATTTAAGGTTAAATTCTGATTTAGGTACAAAAATTATACGACTATACTGGTTACATTTAAGGTTAAATTCTGATTTAGGTACACAAATTATACGACTATACTGGTTACATTTAAGCTTAAATTCTTATTTAGGTACACAAATTATACGACTATACTGTTTACATTTAAGGTTAAATTCTGATTTAGGTACACACATTATACGACTATACTGGTTACATTTAAGTTTGAATTCTGATTTAGGTACACAAATTATACGACTAGACTGGTTACATTTAAGGTTAAATTCTGATTTAGGTACAAAAATTATACGACTATACTGGTTACATTTAAGGTTAAATTCTGATTTAGGTTTACAAATTATACGACTATACTGGTTACATTTAAGGTTAAATTCTGATTTAGGTACACAAATTATACGACTATACTGGTTACATTTAAGGTTAAATTCTGATTTAGGTACACAAATTATACGACTATACTGGTTACATTTAAGGTTAAATTCTTATTTAGGTACAAAAATTATACGACTATACTGTTTACATTTAAGGTTAAATTCTTATTTAGGTACACAAATTATACGACTATACTGGTTACATTTAAGGTTAAATTCTGATTTAGGTACACAAATTATACGACTATACTGGTTACATTTAAGGTTAAATTCTGATTTAGGTACAAAAATTATACGACTATACTGGTTACATTTAAGGTTAAATTCTGATTTAGGTACACAAATTATACGACTATACTGGTTACATTTAAGGTTAAATTCTTATTTAGGTACACAAATTATACGACTATACTGTTTACATTTAAGGTTAAATTCTGATTTAGGTACACAAATTATACGACTATACTGGTTACATTTAAGTTTGAATTCTGATTTAGGTACACAAATTATACGACTAGACTGGTTACATTTAAGGTTAAATTCTCATTTAGGTACACAAATTATACGACTATACTGGTTACATTTAAGGTTAAATTCTTATTTAGGTACAAAAATGATACGACTATACTGTTTACATTTAAGGTTAAATTCTGATTTAGGTACACAAATTATACGACTATACTGGTTACATTTAAGGTTAAATTCTGATTTAGGTACAAAAATTATACGACTATACTGGTTACATTTAAGGTTAAATTCTGATTTAGGTACACAAATTATACGACTATACTGGTTACATTTAAGGTTAAATTCTGATTTAGGTACACAAATTATACGACTATACTGGTTACATTTAAGTTTGAATTCTGATTTAGGTACAAAAATTATACGACTATACTGGTTACATTTAAGGTTAAATTCTGATTTAGGTACACAAATTATACGACTATACTGGTTACATTTAAGGTTAAATTCTTGATTAGGTACAACAATTATACGACTATACTGTTTACATTTAAGTTTGAATTCTGATTTAGGTACACAAATTATACGACTATACTGGTTACATTTAAGGTTAAATTCTGATTTAGGTACAAAAATTATACGACTATACTGGTTACATTTAAGTTTGAATTCTGATTTAGTTACAAAAATTATACGACTATACTGGTTACATTTAAGGTTAAATTCTGATTTAGGTACACAAATTATACGACTGTACTGTTTACATTTAAGGTTAAATTCTGATTTAGGTACACAAATTATACGACTATACTGGTTACATTTAAGGTTAAATTCTTATTTAGGTACACAAATTATACGACTATACTGGTTACATTTAAGGTTAAATTCTGATTTAGGTACAAAAATTATACGACTATACTGTTTACATTTAAGTTTGAATTCTGATTTAGGTACACAAATTACACGACTATACTGGTTACATTTAAGTTTGAATTCTGATTTAGGTACACAAATTATACGACTATACTGGTTACATTTAAGGTTAAATTCTTATTTAGGTACACAAATTATACGACTATACTGGTTACATTTAAGGTTAAATTCTTATTTAGGTACACAAATTATACGACTATACTGGTTACATTTAAGGTTAAATTCTGATTTAGGTACACAAATTATACGACTATACTGGTTACATTTAAGGTTAAATTCTGATTTAGGTACACAAATTATACGACTATACTGGTTACATTTAAGGTTAAATTCTTATTTAGGTACAAAAATTATACGACTATACTGTTTACATTTAAGTTTGAATTCTGATTTAGGTACAAAAATTATACGACTATACTGGTTACATTTAAGTTTGAATTCTTATTTAGGTACACAAATTATACGACTATACTGGTTACATTTAAGTTTGAATTCAGATATAGGTACACAAATTATACGACTATACTGGTTACATTTAAGGTTAAATTCTGATTTAGGTACACAAATTATACGACTATACTGGTTACATTTAAGGTTAAATTCTGATTTAGGTACACAAATTATACGACTATACTGGTTACATTTAAGGTTAAATTCTGATTTAGGTACACAAATTATACGACTATACTGGTTACATTTAAGGTTAAATTCTTATTTAGGTACACAAATTATACGACTATACTGGTTACATTTAAGGTTAAATTCTTATTTAGGTACACAAATTATACGACTATACTGGTTACATTTAAGGTTAAATTCTGATTTAGGTACACAAATTATACGACTATACTGGTTACATTTAAGTTTGAATTCTGATTTAGGTACACAAATTATACGACTATACTGGTTACATTTAAGTTTGAATTCTGATTTAGGTACACAAATTATACGACTATACTGGTTACATTTAAGGTTAAATTCTGATTTAGGTACACAAATTATACGACTATACTGGTTACATTTAAGGTTAAATTCTGATTTAGGTACATATAAGCGTATACTGTTTACATTAACTATTGACTTTTGATTTAGTTACATACGAATATATTTTTTACATTTAATTTTGAATTCTGATTAGCTACATAAAAATTCATTTTTTTTTCTAATTTCGGTACATAAGAATACATGTATATTATTTACATTGAATGTTGTATTTTAATTTCGGTACACAATAATTCATTGTTTACATTTTGAATTCTGACTTAGATACACAAGAATATACTGTTTACATTTAATTTTCAATTATAATCAAGATACAAAGAATATGTTGTTTACATTTTGAATTCCGATTCAGGTGCGGGGTCAAGACAGATTGTTCACGACAGGTATGGCGATCAACGCGCTGCTGAGTACATGGACGGTATTTGACGACGAGACGAAACATTTAGTCTGGGAGAAAGGTAATCCATGAGGCACGCCACATTTTTAATGTGATTTGTTTCAATATGATAAAATGCACATCAAGTGGGCGCAGTCTTGAGGCTAATGTACGTGTACTACAGGAGACTGTGTATGAGTAAATTTAGGGTCGTCCGTAGCCGAGTGGTTAGAGACTTTGACGTGAAATCACTTGCCTCTCACCGTTTTGGGTTCGAGCCCTCATGACGAGGTAAAAAGAGCGTCGGTGGTTCTACCCAGTACACGTGCACGAAGGTAGCTCGGAGGGACCCCTGGGGTCTTCCTCCACCAATGGAAGCTTAAAAGTCGCCATATGACCGTAGCTGTGGGTGCGATTATAAAACCCAATAAAAAAAAAGGAATAAAAGAGTAAATGTAAGCGTAATATGAGTGAATGTGAGCGATATATGAGTGAATGTAAGCGTAATATGAGTGAATGTGAGCGAAATATGAGTGAATGTGAGCGAAATATGAGTGAATGTGAGCGTAATATGAGTGAATGTAAGCGTAATATGAGTGAATGTAAGCGTAATATGAGTGAATGTGAGCGAAATATGAGTGAATGTGAGCGAAATATGAGTGAATGTGAGCGAAATATGAGTGAATATGAGCGAAATATGAGTGAATGTGAGCGTAATATGAGTGAATGTAAGCGTAATAGGAGTGAATGTGAGCGTGATATGAGTGAATGTAAGCGTGATATGAGTGAATGTAAGCGTAATATGAGTGAATGTGAGCGAAATATGAGTGAATGTGAGCGAAATATGAGTGAATGTGAGCGAAATATGAGTGAATGTGAGCGTAATATGAGTGAATGTAAGCGTAATATGAGTGAATGTAAGCGTAATATGAGTGAATGTAAGCGTAATATGAGTGAATGTGAGCGTAATATGAGTGAATGTAAGCGTAATATGAGTGAATGTAAGCGTAATATGAGTGAATGTAAGCGTAATATGAGTGAATGTAAGCGTAATATGAGTGAATGTGAGCGTGATATGAGTGAGTGAAAATGAGAATACTATGAGTGACAGTCTGTGAGTTAATGTGAGCATAATATGAGTGAATGTTAGCGTTATATGAGTGTCTGTGTATGAGTGAATGTTAGAGTGATATGAGTGAACGTAAGCGTCATATGAGTGAATGTAAGAGTGATATGAGTGGAAGTGATCGTAATATGAGTGAATGTAAGAGTGATATGAGTGGAAGTGATCGTAATATGAGTGAATGTAAGCGTGATATGAGTGGAAGTGATCGTAATATGAGTGAATGTGAGCATAATAAGCGTAAATATGACCGTAATATGTGTGACTGTGTATGAGTAAATGAGTTGAATGAACAATTTTTAAGCAGGGTATTATTATTATATTTTTTTTTAAGTCCATGTACAACACATATCGTATATATGGTACCAATATTTTTACGAAAACTTAATTTTATTATTTAAATGAGTGAACTTGAGTCTAATATGAGTGAAGGTGAATCATAAGATGAATGACTTTGTAGGAGTGAATGGAATGTGAGCCTTATATGAGTGAAGGTGAATCATAAGATGAATGATTACGATAAATTGTCAGTGGCATATTAACTATATTACCTTTAAGTTCAGAACTATTTTGTTTTGTCTACAGCTACTCCTGCGAATGTCAAGGACACGGTAACCAAGGCAGCAGGGTTCCTAACTAAGAATCTGTTCGGACTCACCTACCAACCATGGAACGCGTTTTTCTCTGGATCCGCAAAAGGGACGACAGTAAGTATACAACTTTACACAATTCTCATCAAGTCACACCCATAAATTTGAAAATAAAAAGTAATTTATTTATTTAATTTCTGTAACTATTATTTAGAACCGTCCAGATTGACTGAGGCGTCGTATATGTGCAATGTACTAATGTGCATATTCTCTATGCAGCAGGCGGTTGTGTAGGGGTACAGCATCCGTCTCGCAAGCGGGAGGTCGTATGTTTGATCCCTGGTCGGGAACGCCTAAGACCTAATACAGATGGCACTACGAGTATATAGTAGCTTTTTTGCTTGACGTTCAGAATATAAAGAGTAGTGCTAGAACTGGTCGGCGAAATAGATCATGCACTACATGTGTATGCACATTTTACGAGTGTTGCTGACCTCTCGGTTTTAAACCTTATCAATATTCATCCTTCATCTTATTTCCCTCTGAGCTTACTGTCACAATATAACCTATAATTGCATACGCATTTACAAGCTCCGCTTACTTTCAGTGTAATACTTACAGGAAACGTCAATATTCGCTCATATTGACTCATATTGACGTGTGGTAAAGTCATATTTGGTGTGTGATGTATACTTGTTCGTGATTGGTGCAATTTTCCGTTCATGTCAAAGAAAGTATGTCACGTGATGATTTTTAATTATTCGTTGTTTATATTAAAATGCGTATGCAATAAAAAGATTATTAGATTTGTATTGTGATATATGCACTCGTTTTTCCATGTATACATACTGCACTCCTAAAGTCGCGCAATATTGCTTCGCCGCGGAAGAACTCGTGCATATATCCCAATACAAATCTAATAACCCGTAATTACGACGAGTTAACGGGGCGTACTATCCCATTTTATTTCTTAAATAAAGCAGTTAACGTTTAGTTTATTGTAAATGATAGCATCGTAATTAATTAATATAATGTGTAGACGTAAAGCGGTCTGTTATTTATTTCTCATTAGGCCACACAGAAACGTGTGTTTCATCAAGCGATTCTTAAAATAGGATAGGTACTTGAAGGGAATTATTTGTTTAATCGCATATTGTTGAAGACAAAATTGATGTATTTGATAGATAGATAGATAACTTTATTTCCAAATTCCAATATGCTTAAAAGCCTGTGATGATACAATATACAGTTACATAAAACATGGCAACAGTGTAGGATTTTACAAACAAGAAACTTTTGTTAATCTTAGACAGTCACAGCAAAATGCACGTATACTGGCACGCACGCATGCACTTACTCAATCACTTACGCACTCGCGCGCACAACAATTTCTATCATTTGTTAAGTGGACTTAAGCATTGAGAAGGCGTATTACTACATAATATAAATAAATACTGAACCATACATTTCATAACACATTCGGTAAAATAAATTACCTATATTTACTAATTTCCATATAATGTTTCGTTTCGTAATTTAAATGCTTTTAAAACAAAGGTACAAAGCTTGTGAATATATACTTTATTTTGTGAATTTAGTAATTCCAAAAATTTCATCATGTTTGGCCTCTTGTAAAAATATTGTGGAATGTATTGCTTTCTTAAGACAGTATAGGTTTGGCATTCCAACACAAAATGAAATTCATCTTCAAGTTTATTACAAAATAAACATAATCTATCAATAACAGGAATTCTGTTTGGCTTAACCCATCTTCCCGTTTCAATTTGCAACCTATGAGATGACACCCGTAATTTGGTAAGTGCTTGACACATTTTGAAAATATTTATATTATCAAGATATGGTTGAAACTGAAAAGATGCAAAGCTCCTATAAAACACTGCTCTGATGGAGATATCTAATCGACTATGCCAATTTTGAGCAAAATTGTCATTTAACCGTTGCTTTAATACTGCAAGAAATAAATTACAATTACCAACACTTTGTTGTAACCATACATCATAAAACCCAAGAGAGGACAAGAAGTGTTTCAACTGTGAAACCCAGTGTTTTTTGCGAGGATATATTTCACAGTCATTTAACATCATGTTATACACTATTTTTATTGTTATTGTTCATGTACGCCAATATTTAACAATTATAAAATATCTTCTTGTAATAAATGATGTTCTAGCAAATTCCCCATATATAAAATCATTTTGTGTAGTCTTTTTAACACCCAAAATATTTTTGCAGAACTGTAAATGAACTCTTTCAATTGATATAGCTTGTACGAATCCCCACACCTCACTTCCGTAATTTAAAATTGGAGTTATCAATTTATCAAACAAATCTAATTTATGTTTTGGTGATACAAATGTAAATTTATACAAATACCTATTCATTTTAAAAATAGCTTTTTGTGCTTGACCAGCAAGGGTAGTTTCTGCCTCTGATGAAGATCCTCCCGTAGAGAAAACTATACCTAAGTATGTAAACTTGCTAACTATATCTAATGAAACGCCATCATAATTAAAAACTAAATTGTGTGGTAATAGTCCACCTTTTCTAAACACCATTACTGTTGTTTTAGTGCAATTCACTTTTAATCTCCATTCTTTACAATAATTAGATAATATATTAAGTCCATCTTGTAACTCTACTGCAGTATTAGCAAACAAAACTATGTCGTCTGCATATAAAAGCATAAACACATTAAACATATTAATATCAAGACCTTCAAGACCACTATGAATGAATACATCTTCTATGTCATTTAAATACATGGAAAACAACAATGGGGATAGACACTCCCCTTGCCTAACGCCAATAACACAATAAAATTCATCGCTCAATTGGTTACAATATTTGACTTTAGACTTAACACATGAATACATCGATTTAATAATATCAAGAATCTTTCCCCGAATACCGAACTTAGTTAATTTATACCATAGATTATCACGCACAACATAATCAAAGGCTTTAGTAAAATCGACAAATGCACAATACAATTTCTTTCCCTGGTTTAAAATATGTGTAATTAAACCCTGTACAACAAATATATTATCCACAGTACTCATGTGCGCTCTAAATCCAGCTTGTGCTTCAATAAGAACACTGTATGTTTCTGCCCACTCAGATAATCTATTGTTCAATATACGTGTAAATAATTTACCCAAACAGCTTAATAACGTGATACCTCGGTAATTTTCTACATCATTAATACTGCCCTTTTTGTGTAAAGGAATAACATACCCTTCTGACCAGACCTCTGGAAAATAACCAACCTCAAACACTTTATTAAACAATTTGCAAATAACTGGTGATAAAATAGTTTTACCATGAATGAAAAATTCATTTAATAACATGTCAGGCCCAGAGGACCGATTTGAATTTAGTTGCTTAATTGATTTTTCAATCTCATTCACAGTGAAATATACATTCAACTCTTCAAACATGATATTAAATTCGTTATTTTCATAACGTTCATTAAAATGTAAAATATCTTCATCTGGAGCATAGAACTCATCATCTGGACTATTGACTGCTTTAAAATATTGTTCAAACGCAGATAATGGTATATTTGTTGGCTTAAGTCCTGATGATTCTTTTAACATATTCCAATATAACTTTGCATTTTTATATCTTGCGTTTACAAAAGTAGCTGTTTTGACTCGATCATACTCCGTCTTACAATATCTAACAATACATTTATAGTGTGACCGAGCTTTAACCATATTAATTCTATTTATGTCGCTTTTATTTTCTCTATATTTATTTAACATTTGAAAAAAATAAAACTTGCTTTCATGACACTCATCATTATACCATGGGTTTTCTTTTGAATTTTTAAATACGGGAATATCAGCTTTAACATTGTCGTTATAATTAAGTTTGCGTTTAAAAATTGGTGAAGACACATCTTCAATAATGGCATTGAAATCCTGAATGCATGAATTAATATCCTCATCAGTCATACAATGTTCTAATTTGCCATCTAAAGCAATCAAATTATCATTTATGTCTGCTTTACTGAAACTCTCAATAAAAACATTTTTGTTATTGTTGCTCCATACATACTTATAACGTAATCGTTCATAATCATTGTTGATGGGCGAAGCCTCTACGTTTGGTTTAGAAAAATCTAAGGAGCATGTTACTAAACAATGGTCCGACAAAATATTTGGTTCGCCAACTTCGAACTCACTTACATGTGAAAATAGATTTTGTGAAGACAACACATAGTCAACTAATGAACTTCCCCTACTACCAACAAATGTATAGCGACCAATCCCTTTATCATTACCAAATCTACCGTTTAAAATGCGTAAAGAACTCTGTTTGCATAAGTCTAGTAGCAGTAACCCATTATTATTAACATGACCTTTATCCTCAGAAAAACGTAACAATTCAACATCAGAAATATAATCATCAGGTAGCATATGCATATGAACATTGTTATCGTTTATGACGTAATCACAGTGTGTGGATGTACGACTGTTAAAGTCACCGAGAATTAGCATTCTGCACTCATTTATACTTTCATTTTCAATATATGCAATATATTCTAACAAACGATCAAAAATATTGGTTTCAACCATTGCCTGGCGGCTGCTGTCATCGGGTAATACATAGGTTAAGCAAACATATAAATCACTACTAAAAGATAATCTTTGACCCTCAATTTTGACCCAGATAATATCATCATCACTGACGAATACCAATGTGTCCTTCGAAACAAACTCGTGTCTAATGTATACTGCTATCCCGCCCGAGTTACGCTTACATGATTTCTTATTCTCAGTCCTATGTAACACGAAACACTCAAAACTATCAACATTAACATCGGAAAATTCATCGGTCCACGTTTCAGTGAGCAATACTATATCGCTCGATTTAAAAATTGCATCTAGTTCAATACTTTTCAGTTTATTCGTTCTCTTTGTAATCAAACCTTGAATGTTCAAAAGCGCAAAACGCAGCTTCACCTTCTCAGCGTCCACCTATTTATGTTCAGATTTGTCATGGGTCTTATTTCCAACTGTTTGGCTAAATATAGAAATCCGTGGTTCCCGCTCGCGACTTATTGACTCTTTCTTATTATACGGTTTAGCTGAACTTGACCGTTTTGTACTTCTGTTCGCTGCACGTGAAACATGGGATCGTTCCCGTCGCTCAGTCGGTAGCGTCTCCGTAATAATCGGCTTCTCAACATTGTTCACATGTGAAGGCACGTTCACGGGTGACCAGGATCTAAATATAGTGTTTACCGGATCCAATAACGGTACTCTGGTATCAGGTAGACATATATCGTTTTGTAGACAAGGCTTAGTACGTTCCGTACCACACGTATCACTGCTGCTTACACTGTGCATCGACGCGTTGTGTAATTCCTCGTTGGTCATGTCCGTTACTTTATCGCGTGTACAATTTGAGCTGTGGTCATCATACCGTATGTGTACGGATCTGGGACATAATTGGACTGTTATTAATATGTGCAAATTCAACAATGCGATTATTGCCGATGACCTTGAACCAATCGGGGAATTCGTCTCTAACCACCCTTCCGTCAATTGCTAGCCTGGCTGGATACAGCATTTGCACTTTAGACCGCTGATTTTGTGATTTAAGTTCCTTGAATCTTGGCCATAGTCTCTTGCGCGCGTCTTGAATATATATGATATATTGTTATAATATTTGTTTTGCCTTAGGTTTTGAAAAGGGATGAATAAATACAGGTAAGGGGTTCTTTCGGAAACAATTAACGAGCACAAACAAAAGAAAAAGTAGCATACTCGGTTTTATTGAGTCTGTTCATGAGAGGTTAATTAAGTTGTAACACCTCTCACGCCTCCTGGTACAGGCGTAAGCGGTATTCTACCGTAAAGCTAGTCTAGATCATCTGCGACGCTTGCTTGTTTTCAAGACAAACGTTTGGAACAGTCCTTCTAAAAAATGTTTGACTTTTACCGAGATTCTGGTATCGTATCTGATTGGCTGATACAGTCGCACCTGTCATCGACGATATACAGAACAACAGAAAGACAGTACAATAATCAATACACAAAGAGAGTAACTTCGTAATTTTAACTACGAACTACATGTGGACAGTCAAAAATACTTTAATAAAATAATAATAATTAGGGACACGTGCTTCCGGTTTCAAATGAGTTTCTGCACAAACGGTCAAGACGTTTGTATTTACAATCAAGCGTTGAAGATGATCAAGACTACCGTAAAGCCATAATCATTGAGCTCGATGAGCCCACAGGATAAATACGTTACAGGACCCACAACACTATTCACAGATGAAGGAGGTAGATAAAAACAAAAGCAAGTCCGCTTTTCCACTTTTTACAGGACTTTCCATTGCATACATTGATTTATCCTTACCAGGTTCGAAATCTACAGCATCTTAGGAAAAAAAACACATACACAATTATGTTGATATACGATTTCTAGCTAATTCATTGTTGTGTTTTTGTCGTATGATTACGCTAAATTTTAATAGGTGTCACGCAAACATAAAATTTAAAAAGAATCAACCTGGTAAATATTTGTTGTGTCTTAAATGCAGATATTGGATCAATGAAGAATTTAAGCATACATACATGTTGTACATTTTGTTTATCTCTATGCCACGAACAAAAGCATTACAATTGGACCATATGAAATATTAATTGTGGTGTGAGACGTACATGTGTTAGCTCTGCTTCAACCTCCGCGCTGTGATATTGTAGCCAATAATCTCTGCCACCACACAAATCACGTGACGATAGCTGAGGCCATGTGATTACAAAATGGTGATACACTAGGTAATGCTTGGTACAGCAAACTTCGAGAAGATGATGAAAACATTCAACCTGTTTTGGCTTGGGTGTAATCTCTATCAAATTTACGCACAGCTTATGGTCATATACCACTATTGCATTTCCCATAGGCCTCCATAATAGCCTTTTGGCCTACAACCCCTATTCCTATATCAGAAAGGATGATAAAACCTAACTTCTTTTAAAGAACTATCTTAGAGACACTCAAAAATGACCAACAAATTGTTAGTATTGTAATGCTTTCAGCCTCTAATATTGCACTGAAGGTGGGCACCCCCAGAATGGCAGTGAAGACGTTTTACTTTTGGCAAATATACTCTCAGTACAATTGTACCCATAAAAATGCAAATTTCAGTCAAAATATCCTAAATGAACATGTTTTATGTTGGAAATATATATTTTTTGATGTTTTATGGGGATTTGTTATGATTTGGATAATTTAATCCAATCAGAATCTACCTTTCAATCTGACTATATGCCCTAATAGATACTTTTTTCAACCAATCAGAAGCACCAAATCAATAGTGGTATGTGACCTTATGTATGTTCCCAACGGAATACATGTTTGTTTACAAGTAACCAAGTAACCGGTGTTCATATGAAATACATATTAGCTAAAATTGATTTTTCTTTTATAGATAAATTATTTTTGTAACCAGATACCGTTTTTCACACTATTTTCCTATATTATGAAAAAAGCAAGTTGAAATATTGACCTAAAAAATATTTAACCAAAAAATTAAACTTAAATGGATTTCAGCTGTAAATTTGTGTGGTGGCAGTGGTTACTGTAACAAATAGGGGAAGGAACAACTGCGGGGAGTTTGACTGCGTATGCTAGACGACTGTACGTGTAACTACGGCATGATGGATCATCACATTGTTTGCGCGTTTGTACGGAATCCTGTTAGGGCCATCGCGATCTCGCGTTTTCAATTTCGCGAGATATAAAATCGCGAGGTTTGCACGAAGTTTGATTGCAAATCTCGCGTTTTTTTTCATTGTATAATACGGCGAGAATGCGAGATTTATTTCGCATTCTCGCAATCTCGTACAAATGAAAACGTGATAGAATCGCCAGGTTTGCACGATGTTTGGCTTGCAAACTTCGCGTTTTTTACAAGGTAGAATAGGACGAGAATGCGATCTCGCGAAATTGAAAACCGAGATCGCGATGGCACTAACAGGATTCCGTACATTTGACAATACTTATTTATGTCTGAATCTTAATTAGATCCCGAGTACCCATTTTATAACAGTTTATATGCATTTGTACCAAGATAAGTTCCGTTTTATGATATTTTACTACAATAAATGATTATGTTTTATTGTTTTATTACTGTTCTGCCATTTTCTCTACTTAACAGACGAGACAGTCATATCCGAGCAATAGATATGAGGATAACAGTACTCAAAGAGGGAACCATTCACACTTAGGACGTACCTACTTACGTGGAATGCAGGGTGTAATCCCCGAAACTGAGTACGACTCCATGTTGAAGAAAATGAAATCCCCAATCGATTTCCATGGCTACAACAGCTACCCGGATTACTGGCCCTTCTGGAGCTCCGAACCATATACCTATGTGACGAATATGCTTGCTTTAGCGAAATTCTCCAACACCGTTGATTCTTAACCCACTTGCTAACGTTATTTTAGACAATAAGTTTATTTAGAACTAATTTATAGATTTTATTAAAAAAAAAAATCAAACATTTTTTTTTTTAAATCTGTCAATACGTTATTTAAATGTGCAATCTATTGTAATATATAATATCTTGAACTTAATGTAATAAGTTAATTATTTTTGTTGTTGTTATATAGAAAATAAAATATTTCCGTTTGAAAATAACTTTGTCTCGTCACACTGTTTCCTGTGGAAGAATGCGGTGTGTTTCTCGTCCATCTGCATCGCACAGGAGAAAGGTCAATGGCTTCAAATAAAGCATTAGTCTGGAATAACTCCGGTTTGTGAGAATTTACATTACTACATAACATTAACACGCGGAATAGCATTCCCCGAATTTTCAAATAAAGACTGTTTTGTTTTCCAGAATAAATGAAAAATTAAAAGTCACGCTCACCTTTGTTGTCACCATTTTTACCAGCTAGGAAGTTACGATGGGACACTTCCGCGTATAGTTCCGTGTAATGATGGGATAGGGACGTTAAGATTTGCGACATTATTACAGCCTATACTTGCTCAACTACTTGAGCCAGACGCATTCTGTCAATAATGAACATGTGAAGAAGTAAACATTAGTGTGTTACAGTATGGGGCTGTTTCCCCACGCCCCACGCCTCACCCCTTTTGGTACGCAGTATTCAGGGCAAATTTAGAGAGTATTCAGTAACCACGGACCGGGTTAAAATAGTATTCAATACTCGGGTCTAAAATGAAGGAGTATTCAGTACTCAGCTCTAAATTAGAGAGTATTCAATACTCGGTGGAGAGGGGTGGGGGTGGAAACACCCACAGTATGTGCTTTTTTAACCTTCTTTCCGAAAGTACAGGAATAATGTACTTAAATGTACCAAAATTACCAAGGTCATATTTTGCGTTATTTTCCCAAAACTTAAACTCGGTTAGGTTACTTAACCTCGGTTCGGTAAGTTAACCTCAGTTAACTGTATGTGATTGACTTTGTTTGATACTTGGTCATATGTATTGTTGGCACTAGTGGACATCACTGAACGACCAAAAATTGTCAAGGTCAAAGTCATATTTTGCTTATTTTCTCCCAAACTTAACCTTGGTTAGGTAACTTAATCTTGGTTAGGTATCTTAACCCCTGTTAACTTTATGTGATTGACTCACTTTATGTCTTCGATTCTTAGTCATATGTATTGTTGGCATTGGAGGACATCAAAATACCAAGGTCAAGGTCATGATTTGCGTTATTTATCCTAAACATCAGTTGGGTTAAGTAAATTAACTAATTTCTTTGTTTGATACTTCATGTCTTTGTCATATGTATTGTTGGCATTGGTGGACATCATTGAATGACAAAAAGTACCAAGGTCAAGGTCTTATTTTGCATTATTTCCCACAAACTTAACCTTGGTTAGGTAACTTAACCTCAGTTAACATTTCGTGATTGTCTCACTTTATGTCTTTGATACTTGGTCATATGTATTGTTGGCATTGGTGGACATCTGTAATATAGCCTGTACAATTCCTCCTTATTATAAAACACAAAGTCAGTTCTTGTCTAAGAAGTTTTAATTCTCGATCGTATAGCTTTTACTAATACATACATACGTTCTAACTACATAAGTCAACAATATGTGCCGGTCTGAAATAATACCTCAGAGCGGGCTTATTTATACTAAAATATCTATATGTTATAAAACAATGGTTCTTTGTTTGAGTCCATTAGGACCCACGTGCTGACGTTAAATTGATCGTACTTGGCATAAGTGTTGGCACAAGTGCCTGATTCACACCCATTAATATGAGTTCTAACCCTCTTCGTGACTCGACTATGGTGGTACCGACAGCTTATTGTTGCCGTATTGATCGTGATTTATGGTCAAGTCTGATTTGACCTTAGGGTTGATCGGTCGCTAATTACTATGTACTTGATCAACACACACAAATGTTCATTGTTAAAAATGAGTGGCCGTAGTAATTAGACGACTCTATTATTCTTACAAGTGGGTCGGTTCGACTGGTGTCGTAGTATTTCCTGAACGTATCATGGCCAAGTTAATTTAGCGGTCAGCATGTATGTACTTCATACATTATACGTTTATGATATACATGGAGGCATGACTGTTTCACATTCCTATCAAACCAATCAAGAATTATTAATCAATAATTCTTTACAATATAAAGAAGAAAAATTAGTCCAGCTGAAAAATAAACAATAGCATACAAAGCAATCAACTTCGATAAAAGAAACACAATGGTATGTATAAATTAAAGTAAGTTCTTCAAAGTAAACTCATAATGTCAAGATACTAATGTCCACACAATGGTATGTATAAATCAAAGTAAATTCTTCAAAGTAAACTCATAATGTCAAGATACTAATGTCCACTGTACACCTATACTAATGTCCTTTATTAACATTGAATCGAGATGCCACCAAGGCACCTGTGGGTTATCGTTCACTAAGTCCGAATGTTTTTATGTGTATATCCCTGCGTTGAGAGTTCACTTGATCGTCTTTGTAATGAAGTCCGTTTCCCTAACACCTTCGTTGCGTCGATTGACCCATAGATGTCCCAACGAACTTGCGGTTGTCTGGTAACGTATTCGTTTATAGCAAGTTGGTAATGTGTCACGTTTGCTGTGTGACATCCGTCTTTCTAACACCTTTGGCGCGTTGATTGACCTATTAACGTTCCAACGATCTTGCCGTTGTATGGTGATGTATTCGTTTAGTGCAGGTTGGCAGGGTGTCACTTTGCAGTGTGCCTTGTTGACATATTCCATTTGACAAGGAACTATTTATATCCCGGCTATGCTTGGCTATCTCTCATTCTTGTTGTAAGTTGACTCTGTGATTACAATAACTGTATGTTGTTTGTATCAGTTCAAGTGCATTATGTTATGACAATAATATTCTTCCGCCTCATTATACTTTAAGAGTATACCAAGGTCTAAACCCTTAACCGTTGGTAAGTCGTTTGCTTCACCCTTTTACCACTTTAGGAGTAAGTATAGGGACTTATGAGTATCACACTTGAATTATCATAAGTTCGTCATCCGCCTAGTTTTTATTTATAACTATGTTGGCGTACTTAACCTAGTGATCCTTGACCGCTCTAGGCTAACTGCATATCCAGTCCATTTAGGACGGGCTTAAAGGCCTCAGCCTTTAACTGTTTACCTGATACTCCTTCATACAGCGAGGACTCCTTACCAGCGTCCACCTCTCTAACTCGAGTGCCGTCCATTGTTGACGTCGCTGCAGGCTGTATCGACGTTCCCTCGTAGGTTGGCTCGTAGAGTATTTCCAACCGGTCTCGTTCCCGTTGCTGTTGAGTGATTTTATTGAGATTTTAAGACCGTTTCCCAAAACCAGTAATTATTCTTTTTATTACATATTTCTTGATTAGGCATTTTGCTAGTATAATGAATGCTATTATTCCCAAAAGTATCCCAATATAACCCCATATTGGGAAGCTATCATCAAGTGGCATTTCTTCCATAGTTTGAAGCGTATCTTACTCTTGTATAAGTGACGTAACGGGGACTTTTCTAGAGCCTTCAGGCTCTTAGGAATTTTAAGATCTAGTTCGCTGAAATTGGTTAATTGGTTGAGTTTTAATTCAATATTTGTAAAATCTAGGTATTTTAGAAATGTCATGGTTGACTGAACCGAGTAGTTTGATTCAGATTTAAAGTGAGCTATTCTGAGGTTGCCGTACAACTCGTGTTTATTTTTATCATGCCATACGGGGCCTCAATATTTATCACTTGCCTATTCGATCCGTCATTGCGACAGTTTATATAAAAAGCCATGGGGCTATTTGTCATAATAAAGTATGTACTATCGTCTATGAAGATTGCTTGCGGCAATCCAGTATTTGTGGCGAACAGCTGACAGTACTGTTTGTTATCAAACAGTGCATCATTTCACTGAAATGATAGGAAAAAACTACTTCAGGAAAAAACTATATTTGAGGCAAAACTTATTTATTTATCACATAAGGTTTTTGGTGTAAGACTGTATATTTTTGGTTTAACTCTCTACGTCGCCGCAACCTACTCTCACTTAAAATCAATCTTGCCACACTGCAACCCTGAAGGTATAAACAATCCGACGGTGCTTTTAATTCGCACAATAACTGTCGGAATTGGCATTTAAGTGCCCCTTGTATCTAATCTAAGATACCGGAAAGTGCCTCTAGCAGATTCCTAACCCGTTTCTCTTTCGTTTCTCACACGTAACCAAATTTTGCCACACTGCTACACCTAAGTGTAAACAGTCCGACCTGTGTTTTTAATTCACACAATAACTGTCGGAATTGGCATTTAAGTGCCCCTTGTATCTAATCTAAGGTACTACTACTACTACTACTACTACTACTGCTACTACCACTACTACTGCTACTCCTACTAGGCTACTTTTAACCCCTTTAGCCTATTGTTTCTTTCTATAGAGTGCATATCCATTTTTGTTTGGTTATCCGATACACTACTTCCGTAATAATTATATTGAGCCATGATGTTAACCCTATACCTCATAAACTAATTACACTACAAGTGTTTATTTTTTCTACCTACGATGACACAATGTATTGTGAATACATAGACAAATGACTACACTTGTTGCTTGAGTGTGATATGTGAAAAATACTTCACCAAAATAGGAACGTTTACACGCCCCTGGCTACTTGGTACAGACAGTAACCACTTCTTGCTTAAGGTCAAATAATCTACTTCAGTTTAATAGACGTACGTGCTTCTACAAGCGTTTGACCTTTTGACCATAATTACCAGACAAATGCGCCTACCTTGCACAATTAGTCTGTTTACTATATATACGCACTACATTTGACGTTTTATGCTCATACTGAGATGACATTTATTTCCGCCTTCAAATATATAGAAGCCTACCATCATTAATAAAAGTGTGTGTTTACTACCTGTTATGACTTAACCTACTTCTACTATCAATATTACTACAACTTCATATTCGTTAGCCGTTTATTTGAGAAACTACTTCTATCACAGAAGTTTACCTTATACCTGTATTCTGTCCCTTGCGGCTATTAACCATAACTATGTCAATTACAAAACATTGTTTGACAGGTTAAGCATTGTGGTCAAGAACTCTTTTAAAGGTACTGTTACTCTTTTCTACATTTCTTTTTACTTACTAAACGAATTTCAACTAATCTATCCTATTTTTATAAAGCATGAATTTGAACTACTATATGTCGAAATCCTAAGTGTAGGTATTCTTTTTCTTTTCGCTCAAGTCATTTAACCTACTATTGTGACTCGAGCTAATTATAAGTTTTCTGCCTAAATTTCCAGTTTTTGTGATGATCGTTAGTATTGTGGAGGAATTAGTCTCGATCATCCAGACCTCTCGCGAGACTTCTCTCAAAGAAGTCCAAACGATGGTCTGGAGTAAAGCTTCTTTAAAATTGTTGACATCAAAACGAGGTGTGGACAAAAAAAAATCACCGGCCTCTGATTGGTCAACTTCAGCTTGTTATGGAAATCCGTGGGAATCACCTACGTCACGACGGCGTCAAAAAATACGTGACGTTACGCGCAATGTTGTGCAGTAAAATTACTCCAAACATAGTCAGCGGATCACGATTAATGCTAAAAATTAAATTTTAAACATCATTTTGTAAGATAATATTATGTTTTTAGAAAAACTACATTAAAACGAAGTTTAATGTATATTTAATAAGGACGTACACACATCCCATTGGAACTAATGTTGCGCGTAATTTAACGTGGACTTTGATGTTGCAATCAAAATGACGTCACGTCGCAGTCAGTTTTGACGGTTGGCGCCGTCTATCGGTCAACATTTTTATAGAACAGTGAGTCCAGACGCTCGCTAGCGCTCGCAGTCAGCTTGAGTGTCTGGATGATAGAGACTATGGAGGAATGCGTTCTTTTCAATGTCTTTCAACCATTCTTTGAAATCCGTGGACGAAGTCCCATCAAACATTTTAATGCTATATGCTATGCTCTGGTTATTGGCTATTTGGACTTGAGCTCGTACAAGCTCATGGTTTGTTCGATTTTGAGCCTCCATTCTATCGTTAAGAGTTGCCATTTGATGTGTCACGTGAGTGAAAGCTGCGGCAATATCAGTTTCTGCCATTTTGAATGATTTAATGAATTTTTCTTTTGTTTTAAGTTTAATTTAATTTTAATTTTGTTTTTGTTTTTTATTATTTCTTTATTTATTTTAGTTTTTTAGATTTCTTTATTCATTTAGTTTTTCATTTAGTTTTGTTTTTCAAATGATTTTTTGATTTGTATATTATTATTCGTTATTATTCGTTTATCAATAATAATTATTATTAGTTTTATTATTATTTTAGTAAATAGCACCCTTACTAGCAAAACAACCCCTTGTTAGAATTTCAAAACTATAATTTTCTTAATTCACCAAATTTTTCAAAATTTAGTGAGATTTAAAGTTGGTTTTGTGAGACCGGCCGAACAAAATCAATTTAAAATCACTCCCCTTTTACTTCGTCGTTGTACTTCGTCGTTGTGTGTCGCTTTGTTTTCTCAAGGTCGGATCCTGGTCTTAGGCGTCCAGTTTAAGTTATGTAATATAGCCTGTCCAATTCCTCCTTATTATAAAACACAAAGTCAGTTCTTGTCTAAGAAGTTTTAATTCTCGATCGTAAAGCTTTTATTAATACATACATACGTTCTAACTACATAAGTCAACAATATGTGCCGGTCTGAAATAATACCTCAGAGCGGGCTTATTTATACTAAAATATATATATGTTATAAAACAATGGTTCTTTGTTTGAATCCATTAGGACCCACGTGCTGACGTTAAAGTGATCGTACTTGGCATAAGTGTTGGCACAAGTGCCTGATTCACACCCATTACTATGATTTCTAACCCTCTTCGTGACTCGACTATGGTGGTACCGACAGCTTATTGTTGCCGTATTGATCGTGATTTATGGTCAAGTCTGATTTGACCTTAGGGTTGATCGGTCGCTAATTACTATGTACTTGATCAACACACATAAATGTTCATTGTTAAAAATGAGTGGCCGTAGTAATTAGACGGCTCTATTATTCTTACAAGTGGGTCGGTTCGACTGGTGTCGTAGTATTTCCTGAACTTATCATGGCCAAGTTAATTTAGCGGTCAGCATGTATGTACTTCATACATTATACGTTTATGATATACATGGAGGCATGACTATTTTACACATCGCTGGATGACAAAAATACCAAGGTCAAGGTCATAGTTTGCGTTATTTCCCCAAAACTACACACTGGTTAAACCACTTAACCATTTAACCTCAGTAACTTAACTTCTTTTAACTCGCTTTTATTTGTTTGATACTTGGTGATATAAAGTGTCGTATTTGGTGGACATCATTTAAGCATAAATTTATGAAAAAAAAATCATTTGCGGTTTGCCGCGTTGGCGAGACACCCTCAGACAGAGGTATTGTATGCTGAAACGCGCACTGTATCTATCTACAGTCTCTATTTGAAGCAAATATAGTGCTGGTATACCACGCAGTAGTACATGATACCCCACCGAGTCACTTTTTTTCTGACATTGTGCCAACCGGACGTAGTACTACCCATTATTTGCTAGGGTTACAGTAACTGCTTACATTGTTAACGTCTTTGGTATGACGCGGCCATGGGACTCGAATCTACGACCTCCCGATTGCAGGTCAGACACTGTTACCACTACACCACTGCACTTTGGTGGAGATTATAAATGAGTAAACTCTGTATATATGGTGAAAGAGTATGGTGGTCCAATGGATGTCACGTCCGACTCTGAATCTCGATATCACGGATTCTAGCCTTACTGACAGCCCTGGTTTACATCGGTGTATTCTTCGGCAAGATACATCAATTATCCTCATTATCCTCATCCGTCGGATGGGGACGTTCAATACACGGTCCCGTGTATTGGCGTCTATCTACCGAGCACGTTAAAGTATCGTGGTATCGTGCGGATTCGAATCCCACTGGGAGCTCAATTTGTAAGTGAGAAAGTGTCGATTCTTACGGATGTCGGGAGGTATACAGTATTGGTTCTAACAAGGAATAAATGGGTGGTCTGCCTCCACTACAAAACAATCGACCGTGATATATTTCCTAAAATGTGCTGAAAATTGACTTTAAACAAACAAACAAACAAACAAACAAATATTTTCGATAGTTAGAGTAGGGCCAGGTTTCCGTTTCCTATCTATCTTCCCCTCTCCATCTGGGACTGCTCAAAATAACCTCCTGTGTATCTTCCCCCCTCTCTCTCTCTGGGGCTGCTCAAAATAGTTTCTTATGTATGTTCCCCTCTCTCTCTCTGGGGCTGCTCAAAATAACCTAAACAATGTGTTGATGCCTTTAAACAACATTTCAGTCATAGAGGGTGACTCTAGTGACATTAGTACAGTTATAGAGGGTGACTCTAGTGACATACGTACAGTTATAGAGGGTGACTCTAGTGGCATACGTACAGTTATAGAACAAAATGCACACACATGAAACAATGACTTAAGGAACATGTAAAGAACAAAAACAGAGCATAACAGTTCGAAATAAATATTCATGATAATATAATTATACAGAAGCGTTCTTATTCAAATGTAAAACAAATAACAAATACATAACGACACAGGGGTGTCGAAACATGGGCAACGAAACGTCGACACAGGGATTACGAAACGTCGACATAGGTGCACCGACACATCGACACATGGAACAGCAGCATAGGAAAACCGAAACATCGACACAGAAGTAACGACACGTCGACACAGGGGTAACCACACGACGACACAGAGGTAACGAACTTCGACACATACAAAGGTCATATTCACTAACATATATATGTTCACTATATCACTTTGCCAAGCCAACGTGCATTTTACATGTTGCAGTAATTCAGACTATAAGCCTCCAGCAGATTCCACATATTGCAAGAAACCATCAACGCTATCACTGCTACGGTAAGATGGTTTATGCCATTTCAAAGCAATCATCCAATCTGATAACAACAACAGATAACCTGCCAATTAAAAGCATGTTAAATGCTGTCTTTCCAATAATAATAAAACATTATTCTAGGAAATTAATAAACAGTGCGGTAATATTTGTTCTATGTGACAGAAGCGGGAAACCGGCGCGGTTCATTTAGTGCATATTCGTAGTGTTGCACTTAAAACATGCAAACACAATTTATATTATTATATATGGAAAGCCTCGGCTGCCTTCTGTTGGCCTTTTGCATTTTGTGCAGTACGCTTTGTAAGTCGTTTTGTGCATTTTCTAAATTGTTATTTGCATTTTCTAAGTTGTGATGTGAATTTCGTAAGTTGTTATGTGCATTTCGTAAGTTGTTATGTGCATTTTCCAAGTTGTCCTGTGCATTTTCTAAGTTGTTATGTGCATTTAGTAAGTTGTTATGTGCATTTTATATGTTGTCATGTGCATTTTCTAAGTTGTCCTGTGCGTTTTCTAAGTTGTTATGTGCAATTTGCAAGTCGTCTTGTGCATTTTCTAAGTTGTTATGTGCATTTCCTAAGTTGTGATTTTCGTAAGTTGTTATGTGCATTTTCTAAGTTGTCCTGTGCATTTCGTAAGTTGTTATGTGCATTTTGTAAGTTGTTATGTGCATTTTCTAAGTTGTCCTGTGCATTTTGTAAGTTGTTATGTGCATTTTGTAAGTTGTTATGTGCATTTTCTAAGTTATCCTGTACATTTCGTAAGTTGTTATGTGCATATTGTAAGTTGTTATGTGCATTTTCTAAGTTGTCCTGTGCATTTCGTAAGTTGTTATGTGCATTTTGTAAGTTGTTATGTGCATTTTCTAAGTTGTCCTGTGCATTTCGTTAGTCGTTATGTGCATTTTGTAAGTTGTTATGTGCATTTTCTAAGTTGTCATGTGCATTTCGTAAGTTGTGATGTGCATTGTTTAAGTTGTCATGTGCATATTCTAAGTTGTTATGTGCATTTTCTAAGTTGTTATGTGCATATTCTAAGTTGTCTTGTGCATTTTGTAAGTTGTTATGTGCATTTTCTAAGTTGTCCTGTGCATTTCGTAAGTTGTTATGTAAATTTTGTAAGTTGTTATGTGCATTTTCTAAGTTGTCTTGTGCATTTCCTAAGTTGTTATGTGCATTTCATAAGTTGTGATGTGCATTGTTTAAGATGTGATGTGCATTGTTTAAGTTGTTCTGTGCATTGTTTAAGTTGTCATGTACATATTCTAAGTCGTTATGTGCATTTGCTAAGTTGTTATGTGCATTTTCTAAGTTGTTATGTGCTTTTCGTAAGTTGTTATGTGCATATTCTAAGTTGTCTTGTGCATTTTCTAAGTTGTTATGTACATTTTCTAAGTTGTTATGTGCGTTTCGTAAGTTGTTATGTACATTTAGTAAGTTGTTATGTGCATTTCGTAAGTTGTCTTGTGCAAACTACAAGTCGTCGTTAAGTAGACTTTTTATCGGAATAGGTTTTGAAGGAAACACCGGTAGAAATGGCGGCTCCAGGTGCGAACGCTATGCTCTGCATACTTAAACAGAATTGGGCTAGGAACATTATACAACAAATTCTTAGAACAAAAAATTGATTTCAAAATGTATAAGGGATTGTCTGACGTGGAGTTAATAAATCTTGGTCTGAAAACAATAGATCGGGTCACAGGTGGCAGTGGAGGTGTGGTACAGGTGGCCGTGGGTACGGAAGATAAGGGGCGGGGCAGGGAGACAAGGGTGGGGGTCGGAAGACAAGAGGACGGGAGTCGGGAGAGAAAGGGGCGTGAGGTTTTTAAAGTAGCAAGTTTATAAAAAAAAAATTGATGAAGAATTATCATAGTTTGAGAGTCGTTTTGGGTAAAACAAAACAGTCTATATCCTATCAAAATCCTTAATTGACCATTATCTTGTCTGCCGTATACGTTCTGTCTCCACGATAGATACGTTTATGGATTTCGTCCCTTGTTTATCAGTACTCTGAGAGAGAAGAGAGAAAAGGGGGCGGAGAAGGGAGATAAGGGAGGGAGAAGGGAGAAATGGGGGAGGGAGGAGGGAGAAGACGACCTCACGTAGCCCCTACCCATCAGTGTTGGGAACTAACAAATAATAATGATAATAAATTGAAAAATATATTTAAATAAAAGTAATATTAACGTGCTATTTGTTGAAAACAAACATATTTTAAGTTTTCCTGAAACAAAGTCCCAGAGTATTTAAAATATGTTTGTTTTCAACAAATAACACGTGAAGTCCAGACTCTATTGAACCTATACCTTTAGGACGTCCTATTGGTTAAAAGATGGAGGGCTATAAACCTTAGGACTACACACAAAGACAAACAAATAACACGTTATTTTTTGTTATTTTTATTTATTTTTTTTATTTTTTTTTTCAGACCAAGATTTATTAACTCCATGTCAGACAATCCCTTACACATTTTGAAATCAGTTTTATGTTCTAAGAATTTATTGTATAATGTACCTAGCCCAGTTTCTTTTATCTAGGCAGACCATAGCGTCCGCTCCTGGAGCCGCCATTTCTACCGGTGTTTCCTTCAAAACTTATTCCGATAAAAATCTACTTAACGACGACTTGTAGTTTGCACAAGACAACTTACGAAATGTACGTAACAACTTAGAAAATGCACATAACAACTTAGAAAATGCACAAGTCAACTTAGAATATGCACATAACAACCTACGAAATGCACATAATAACTTAGAAAATGAACAAGACAACTTAGAATATGCACATAACCACCTACGAAATGCACATAACAACTTACTAAATGTACATAACAACTTACGAAACGCACATAACAACTTAGAAAATGCACAAGACAACTTAGAATATGCACATAACAACCTACGAAATGCACATAACAACTTACTAAATGTACATAACAACTTGGAAAATGCACATAACAACTTACGAAATGCACATAACAACATAGAAAATGCACAAGACAACTTAGAATATGCACATAACAACCTACGAAATGCACATAACAACTTAGAAAATGCACATAACAACTTGGAAAATGCACATGACAACTTAGAAAATGCACAAGACAACTTAGTAAATGCACATGACAACCTAGAAAATGCACATAACAACTTACTAAATGCACATAACAACTTAGAAAATGCACAGGGCAACTTAGGAAGCGTACTGCACAAAATGCAAAAGATCAACAGAAGGCAGCCGAGGCTTTCCATAATTATACCTCACGTTTACACTCCTGTATAAATTGCCCATACCCTTAGCGTGAAGCAATTTTTACTGTTCACCGGTAAGCAATTTTACCGTCACACGATTGTGACGTCACGGGAAGCATAAAAATAGGTTTTGGGTTTTTCCAATAACGACACACTTTGGCAATTGGAAATCGGTGGACGCTTATTAAAATACAGTTGAAATTATGTCAATCGTAAGACGCTTGGTTTACCAACGACAATAAAAAAAATGTGGCAAACGCAATTTATACTGGTTAGATTAATTGAACATAACCGTAATTGGTTCTTTACAATACATAACAATCGCAGCCTTCACACATACAAACAACAACATTTACATGAAGAGAAATGAAAATAAATGAAAGTATCTTTAATATAATGTATCTTAATTAATTAAAACAAAACATTCACTAAAATCACTTCTTTTTTTTGGCCCACCTTCTCAAGCCCTTTTATCTGCTCCTTTCTTTCGCTTTCTCTCACTCCGTCTTCCGCCAGCTGTGCTTTTGTACCTCCCTACTGGATGGTGATCTGTTTTGACCTACTTTCTGCTGGAGCCTCGCTGTTCATCCGCAGTTCACCTGATGTTTCTCTTTTTTCCTTTGGATTGCTCTGTTTCTGGGACATTGCTGATATGTCATGTTATTGTCTATTGCTGTGAAACAGCCTCCCCATAGTACTCTTTGTTACTCCATTCAAGCTACTATGCCACTACTAGGCTACTGGCTACATTGCATACTTTAGACGCGCCATACAACTCGCCAACCAATGACTTTCTGTCTACAGCTTCCCTATCCCTAGGCCTAACATCGTCACAAGACAGCAGTGAGCTACTAACTACTCATGAAGCAAATTTGAGGGCTAAGAAGATGGATTTTTGCCGAAATGGTGATGAATGATAAGCAATGAATTAATGAAACATGAAATGGAGAGACCAGCATCTGGCGGGGTTTGAACCGTCGACCTTCCGCTTGTGGGAGACCTCACTGCTATAGAGACCTCACGAAAATCACTTTACCTGTTATAGTAATTTCATACTATGATACAAACAGGATTCCAGGCGAACGCTCAATGATATCAGTTTTAAATTAAAACTGTTTTCTTCCATTAAATTCAATCACAATGCAGACGTTCCATCAGCAGCAGATAACCTGTCCATCACAAGCATGCCGCATGCAGTTTGCGATAATAATAATAAAAATATTCCAGAAAATTATTATACCGTCTGATTTTATAGAGATTTTATATACAGTAATTTTCTCTATGATTGATGCATCGCACCAGAGCGAGTTTTCAAGTGCCTTTTGGTAGACGCTTTTTTTTCCTCTTGAAATTATGCTTCTGCAAATTTGAAACAAACAAACGAGCAAGAATGAATATATAAATTGTTGTTTAACGGCAAATCAATATATTAGTATCTTAGGTTACTCGGAGTCATCCCGGAGAAAGGGTAGGAAACATAGGAACCGGGGAACCATGCCCTTCTCTTACTTATTATGCATTAGGGATAGGAAACATAGGAAGCGGGGAACCATGCACCTCTCTTACTCATTATGCATTAGGGGTAACGTCCCCATTTGAGGGACGAGGCTAAGGAAAGTGGCTTGCTTATAGAAATCCAGCGATGCTAGTGAGATCACGTGATCTGTGGACTTAGGGGCGACTATGTTATCCGCTGGGGGATTACGTTTGTATAACAACCGCATTGCGTGGTCCCGCCTTAATTCAATTAAGCGATGGGAAAGCTTATATTAGCAGGATTTTATAACGGATATTTTGACAATAAAACACGTTTAAAAACCTTCTTTTTTTTTTTGCTGAAAAAATGCGATAACTTGTTTAAAACTACTTAATAAATGTTCTAATTTTACAACATGCAAACATTTTAAGCTGAAATTGCGGTTTTATTTCTTACCCCAGCCAACCCGTTTTCGCTTCTTGGAGAAGTGGGTATGAAAGTTAATACACGGACCACTTAATGTGAACATACCACCCTTTCTTTGAACTTCACTTGAGAATTGCAATAGCGCCTTCACGTTATAATATGTCCTTATCTGGAAGATTTTATTCAATTTGTTTGTTTGTTTGAATGGTGTTTTACATCATTTTTAGCACAGTTTTGGCTATATATGATGGTCGATTTTTTTTTGTGGTAAAGGCAGACCACCCCATTTTTTCCTGGGTAGAATCAATACTGTATTCCTCCCGCTAACCGTAAGAATGGACATGTTTTCACTTACAAGTGGGATTCGAACCCGCAGCGGTGAGAGGCTCTGAAATAGACTCCTATTCCTAATAACGATGCCGGAGGATTAAACTCCGATACGCAGGACCGCTCGGTTTACCTCCCCACGAACGAGGGTAAGGATTAAGGGTACACACCGAAGAGAAATGCAGTGATGCGAGTGATGATCGAACTCTGGATCTCTGGATTAAGAAGCTAGTATGCTATCCGCTGAAGGAGTACGTTTGTTTAACAACATACCACTTGTTTTTGAACTACACATTGATGATTGCAATGGTGTCTTCGCGTTATAAAATGTCCTTATCATACGAGGTAAAGTAATTCGATTTGCTATGGAGAAAACGTATTAACGAGTAGATTAGAATTACAGGTTTTAAGTGGAATCTGTGGAATTATCAGCCGAATGGCACGCGCGCACTATCGTCTGAGACGTAAAACATCCCATATCAAAACATGCTTACGAATGACTTAAATAAAAACAAATTACAATATTGGAAAGATGTTCAGCTCGTGGAAAATATTTAATAGTTTCCGGCAAGACTTTAATAACTCAACACTGTTGTGAGGAATCTGAACTACGTGCGTATTGTACCATAGCTCTAATATTGTACCATAGCTCTAATATTGTACCATAGCTCTAATATTATACCATAGCTCTTATATTGTACAATAGCTCTAATATTGTACCATAGCTGTAATATTGTACCATAGATGTAATATCGTACCATAGCTGTAACATTGTACCATAGTTGTAACATTGTACCATAGCTGTAATATTGTACCATAGCTGTAACATTGTATCATAGCTGTAATATTGTACCATAGCTGTAACATTGTACCATAGTTGTAACATTGTACCATAGCTGTAAAATTGTACCATAGCTGTACTATTGTACCATATATGTAATATTGTACCATTGCTGTAACATTGTACCATAGTTGTAACAGTGTACCATAGCTGTAACATTGTACGATAGATGTAATATTGTACCATACCTCTAAAATTGTACCATAGCTCTAATATTGTACCATAGCTCTAATATTGTACCATAGCTCTAATACTTTTCCTTTGTTCCTGCTTATAATATAATTTCCACCTGAAGCTATGAGCCTAAAACGTGCTATAACTGTCGGTATATTTCAGCCGTGCTATAACTGACAGATTCGGAAAGTATACCATGGTCTACCCAATTTTCGTTTGTAAAGGACGTTGTGTTGCGAGTTAAATATGTAAAACACGATTACCCATTACCAAAACAGCACTCCTTGACATCGGATTTTCCCAATAATATACAAAGGCGATTGGCAGCAATAATCAAAACATGAGTCATGCTTGTGCCGGGTGATAATGCTGCCGCGTGATAATGCTATTTCTTGATTGGATCGAGCTGTTAGTTTTACTGAAAACTGCAACGCCCAAAAACTTTTCCACACGCGCATATGTAGTTGAATAAATGGATATGGCATAAAGCATTTATATATAGCATATGTTTCTCGTATGCGCAATCGGGAAGCAGTATAAATCGCATATACTCGAAAAATTATGCTATAAATATTACTTGTACCAACTGATAATGACAATGATGTAAGCGATCCCCAAAAGAGAGAGAGAGAGAGAGAGAGAGAGAGAGAGATAGAGAGAGAGAGAAAGAGAGAGCGAGAGAGCGAGAGAGAGAGAGAGAGAGAGAGAGGGAGAGAGGGATACCCCACTCAACCCCATCCGACGGCCGAGGCTAAGTGAAATTAACTTGCACAAAAAAACACCGACGAAACTCAGTGGCGCCATATCATATCCGTCCTCTGTACACTGAGCCAAGCCAGCCCTTTAAATACTGTTCGGATGGGCTCGATCTTAGGATCCATGTATCAATAAGCGAACATGTTACCATAACACGATCTCGGTCATCAGCATGAAGCTGGCTTCTGCAACACCAACATTTACAGCAAACCAGACACAAAATAGTCTGGTATATTTATGTTGATACCATATCAATTCTGATACCAGATGCCTCATAAACATTGAAGATTTATGATATATAATTATGACTATTAAACCAAATATAAATATCATTTCGCATATCTCTATAAACAGCCGTGGGTGTAAGAAAAGGTTCAAACAAAAAATGACTTTGATTTTCGATCACAGTTTTTTAGCGTTTAGACCCAGCTCTTCGAATTTCGAAAGAGACTGGAAATCCGTGTTTGGATGGGTTAATCGAATTGTTTATTGGTAATTATTCAGAGCATCACATGATTGCGGGACAAGAAGATAGCATAAACTCTTATTAGTTTATTTAGCGATCTTTCATACTTGTTACATTTGGCGATCCCGGCAGGACCGTTACTAGATAAACTCCTTATGGTCCGTATTCATGACCTTCTTAGCAATAACTTAAGCCAAAATATATCAATTATAAATCGGTTTAAGAGATCTGCTTTATATACTGAAAGGAAAAAGAAACGCGACACGGGGATTTCCGTTATATATTGTATGTACACTATGCTGCTGTTAATTGAATGGTACATGGCTACATAAGATCTTTCCTTTCGGAAAAAAGGCTAAAACAACACGTAACCTCAGACCTAATAACAAATAGATTGGACACTACGAAAATTATCTTAATTTCACGTGGCACAATGCGAAAACTTCACAAAATATTTTCCAACTTTAAACACACATATCATGAAGAGTTTTATAGATACAAGTTTCATTCATGCCAACTCCGATCTCAAATTTAATTTTCTTTCCAATGATAGTATTTTTCTTTCTCTTACATTTAGAGCAAAAAAGGAATTTGAAGGAAACTTTGACTATGTCAAAACCTTGATTTTTAAGAATAAAGCGAAAAATTATAATATTTTTAACTTTAACTAAACACTAAAATAGGTCCCAATATCATATCCAATGTACATAGGCACTAAACTAAGTCCCAGTATCATATTCAGTGTACATAAACACTAAACTAGGTACCAGTATCATGTTCAATGTACATATGCTATAAACTAGGTCCAAGTATCATATTCAACGTACATTGACACTAAACTAGGTCCCAGTATCATATTCAACGTACATTGACACTAAACTATGTCCCAGTATCATAATCAATGTACATAGGCATTATACTAGGTCCCAGTATCATATTCAACGTACATTGACACTAAACTAGGTCCCAGTATCATATGTAATGTACATATGTACTAAACTAGGTCCAAGTATCATATCCAATGTACATTGTCTCTAAAGCAGGTCCCAGTATCACATCCAATGTACATTGTCTCTAAAGCAGGTCAAAGTATCACATCCAATGTACATTGTCTCTAAAGCAAATCCCAGTATCACATCCAATGTACATTGTCTCTAAAGCAGGTCAAAGTATCACATCCAATGTACATTGCCTCTAAAGCAGGTCCCAGTATCACATCCAATGTACATAGGTACTAAACTAGGTCCCAGTATCACATCCAATGTACATTGTCTCTAAAGCAGGTCCCAGTATCACATCCAATGTACATTGTCTCTAAAGCAGGTCAAAGTATCACATCCAATGTACATAGGTACTAAACTAGGTTCCAGTATCACATCCAATGTACATTGTCTCTAAAGCAGGTCCTAGTATCACATTCAATGTACATTGTCTCTAAAGCAGGTCCCAGTATCACATCCAATGTACATAGGTACTAAACTAGGTCCCAGTATCACATCCAATGTACATTGTCTCTAAAGCAGGTCCCAGTATCACATCCAATGTACATTGTCTCTAAAGCAGGTCCCAGTATCACATCCAATGTACATAGGTACTAAACTAGGTCCCAGTATCACATCCAATGTGCATTGTCTCTAAAGCAGGTCCCAGTATCACATCCAATGTACATTGTCGCTAAAGCAGGTCCCAGTATCACATCCAATGTACATAGGTACTAAACTAGGTTCCAGTATCACATCCATTGTACATTGTCTCTAAAGCAGGTCCCAGTATCACATCCAATGTACATTGTCTCTAAAGCAGGTCCAAGTATCACATTCAATGTACATTATCTCTAAAGCAGGTCCCAGTATCATATCCAATGTACATTGTCTCTAAAGCAGGTCCCAGTATCACATCCAATGTACATTGTCTCTAAAGCAGGTCCCAGTATCACATCCAATTTACATAGGTACTAAACTGGGTCCCAGTATCACATCCAATGTACATTGTCTCTAAAGCAGGTCCCAGTATCACATCCAATGTACATTGTCTCTAAAGCAGGTCCCAGTATCACATCCAATGTACATTGTCTCTAAAGCAGGTCCCAGTATCACATCCAATGTACATTGTCTCTAAAGCAGGTCCCAGTATCACATCCAATGTACATTGTCTCTAAAGCAGGTCCCAGTATCACATCCAATGTACATAGGTACTAAACTAGGTCCCAGTATCACATCCAATGTACATTGTCTCTAAAGCAGGTCCCAGTATCACATCCAATGTACATTGTCGCTAAAGCAGGTCCCAGTATCACATCCAATGTACATAGGTACTAAACTAGGTTCCAGTATCACATCCATTGTACATTGTCTCTAAAGCAGGTCCCAGTATCACATCCAATGTACATTGTCTCTAAAGCAGGTCCAAGTATCACATTCAATGTACATTATCTCTAAAGCAGGTCCCAGTATCACATCCAATGTACATTGTCTCTAAAGCAGGTCCCAGTATCACATCCAATGTACATTGTCTCTAAAGCAGGTCCCAGTATCACATCCAATTTACATAGGTACTAAACTGGGTCCCAGTATCACATCCAATGTACATTGTCTCTAAAGCAGGTCCCAGTATCACATCCAATGTACATTGTCTCTAAAGCAGGTCCCAGTATCACATCCAATGTACATAGGTACTAAAGCAGGTCCCAGTATCACATCCAATGTACATTGTCTCTAAAGCAGGTCCCAGTATCACATCCAATGTACATTGTCTCTAAAGCAGGTCCCAGTATCATATTCAGTGTACATAGGTACTAAACTAGGTCCCAGTATCACATCCAATGTACATAGGCACTAAACTAGGTCTCAGTATCATAGGTACTAAACTAGGTCCCAGTATCATATGCAATGTACATAGTCACTATACTAGGTCCCGGTATCATATCCGATGTACATAGGCACTAAACTAGGTCCCAGTACCATATGTTTTTATGAAGTAGTCTTATTTGAAAGATATGTACAACTGCTACCACTAAAACCCCTTTTAAATTAGTATTACTGATTTAGCAACAAAAACAAGCTGAGTCGTCGAGATTTTACCAACACACATGTTTATAAACAATAAGATAACATGCGTCTTAATTTAAGAAGTAAAGACTGGGGGCAATTTGGAAATTAATTACAGGTCTAAAACTACTTCAAATAAAAAAAATGATTCGGTAAATCAGTTCCAATTTAATATGTATTTGCACTAAAATGGCCCACACTCTGCCTTCATTTTTGTAATTGAATTATCAATACTATTTCAAATGGAATTTAAACCGTTTTCAACTCTGCTTATTAATATATGTTTTTGTTACATAATCTATCAATCACACAAATAACTTCTCATACTATTAGCTGCAAAGGAGCATATGATTTAACACTTTTGATTTACAAAATCAGCAGGCTTGCCAAAACTTTTTAACACAAAATCCTGAGATTTTTAAAATTTAAGATTTAAGCTCGCGAAGAACATTTTTAAATGAAAATTTGAGGCGAACGACTTGATTTTCGCACTACTTTTTTTAAAGCACAAATTGTCACTGAAGGAACTAATTGTGCCATTAGGTGCTAATTGTATATTCAGTCAGTGCATTACACGGATGACCCCCGTTGATTTGGCACTTGTAAATACTCCTCTGACTAGGGAGCGTAACAGGACAATTCGGGAAATAGCTGATAAACTGTGAAACTATAGCTGTTAAATCATGAACATTTTGTTTTGATGAAAAGTCCGGAGATTTTACACTTAAATCTGGAGATCCGGAGAGCGACTGAAACATCCGGAGAATCCGGATTTTACCCGGATAGTTGGCAGGCCTGAATCATCCTATTCAGACATGAAGTTTCATCACTATTCCCTAAATGATATGGAATATGGAGACCAACAGAATGCGTAATTCGAAATGATTTTTTTTTACAGTGTATTTGAATTGACTATCCAATCCGTTGCAGGTTTCGCTGCGAGTTTGAATTGTACGTGAGAATGAATTGAATTGAATTGAATGTTGTTTAACGGCTCATCAACACAGTATAGGTTATTTAGAGCCGCCCCAGAGAGAGGGTAAGGATACATAGGATTCCTGGAACCGTGCCCTACTCTTATTATCGAATAGATTCCTATGGTTCTTTAACGTGCTCGGAGGATAGACATATACACGGGACCGCCCGGTTTACGTCACCATCCGACGGACGAGGCTAAGGGAAAGTGTCTTGCCCAAGAACACACCAACGGAACTCAGTGGCACCACGGAGGATTGAACCCGGGGCCTCCGGTTACAAATCCGCCACGCTACCGACTGCGCCAGCCCTCACGTGAGAATGTGTCGATGTTTACGGATGGACATAGGTATACAGTACTGGTTCTACGCAGGAAAATGTGAGTGTTCAGCCTCCACCACAAACATATCGACCAACATATAAAGCCTGCACTGAGCTAATATGACGTAAAACTAGATTACACAACAACAACGAACATGCCGGACCTCTGGAGTATGACCAGTGACGTACATGTCGGACTGCTAAGTATGAGAAGTGACGTACATGCTGGACTACTTGAATTTGACCAGTGACATAAATGCTGGACTACTGGAGAATGACCAGCGCCGTACATGCTGGAGTATGACCAGCGAAGTACATTCCGGACTACTGGAGTATGACAAGCTACGTACATGCCGGACTACCGAAGCATGACCACCGACGGACATGCCGGACAATGGGAGTGTGACAAATGACGTACATGCCGGACTTCTCGAGTATAATCAGTGACGTACATGCCGGACTACTTGAGTATGACCAACGCCGAAAATGCTGGACTACTGGCATATGACCAGCGACGTACATGATGGAGTACGACCGGCGACGTACATGTTGGATTACTGGAGTATGACCAGTAACGTACATGCCGAACTACTGGAGTATAACCAGCGACGTACATGACGGACTAATGGAGTATGACCATTGACGTACATGCAGGACTATTTGAGAATGACCAGTGACGTAATTGCTGGACTACTGGAGTATGACCAGCGACGTAGATGCCGCACTACTGGGATATGACCAGGAAATACATGCCGGACTACTGGAGTATGACCACCGACGTACACGCCGGACTATTGGAGTATGACCCGTGACGTACATGCCGGATTCTTGTGTATGACCAGTGACGAAAATTCTTGACTACTGGAGTATGACCAGCGAAGTAGATGCTGGAGAATGACCAGCGACGTACATGCCGGACTGCTGGAGAATAACCAGCGACGTACATGCCGGACTACTGGAGTATGACCGATGAGGTACTTGCTGGAGTATGACAAGCGACGTACATGCCGAACTACTGGAGTATAACCAGCGATGTAAATGCCGGACTACTGGACTACAACCAGCGATGTACATGCCGGCCTACTGTAGAATAACCAACGACGTACATGCCGGACAACTGGAGTATGACCAGTGACCTATATGCCGGACTATTTAAGCATGACCAGTGACATAAATGCTGGACAACTGGAGTATGACCAGCGAGTACATGCTGGAGTATGACCAGCGACGTACACGCCGTATTACGGGAGTATGACCAGAGACGTACATGCCGGACTATTGGATTATGACCAATGACGTATATGCCGGATTACTGGAGTATGACCAATGACGTACATGCCGGACTACTGGAATATAACTAGCGACATACATGCCGGACTACTGGAGTATGACCAGTGACGTACATGCAGGAGTATGACCAGCTACGTACATGCCGGACTACTGAAGTATGACTGGAGACGTACATGTCGGTCTACTGGAGTATAACCAGCGACGTACATGCCGTACCACTGGAGTATGACCAGCGACGTACATGTCAAACTACTGGAGTATGACCAGTGACATCAATGCTGGACTACTGGAAAATGACCAGCGACGTACTTGCCGGACTACTGGAGCATGACCACCGACGTACATGACGGACTTTGGGAGTGTGACCAATGACGTACATGCTGGACTACTCGAGTATGATCAGTGACGTACATGCCGGACAACTTGAGTATGACCAATGCCGAAAATGCTGAACTACTGGCATATGACCAGCTACGTACATGGTGGAGTACGACCGGCGACGTACATGCTGGATTACTGGAGTATGACTAGTAACGTACATGCCTGACTACTGGAGTATAACCAGCGATGTACATGCCGGACTAATGGAGTATGACCAGTGACGTACATGCCGGTCTATTTGAGAATGACCAGTGACGTAATTGCTGGACTTCAGGAGTATGACCAGGACGTACATGCCGCCGGACTATTGGAGTATGACCAGTGACGTACATACCGGATTACTTGTGTATGACCAGTGACGTAAATGCTTGACTACTGGAGTATGACCAGCGACTTAGATGCTGGAGTATGACCAGCGAGGTACATGCCGGACTGCTGGAGAATAACCAGCGGCGTACATGCCGACATACTGGAGCATGGCAACTGACGCACATGCCGGACTGCAGGAGTATAACCAGCGACGTAAGTGCGGGACTACTGGAGTATAACCAACGACGTACATGCCGGACAACTGGAGTGTGACCAGTAACCTATATGCTGGACTATTTGAGTATGACCAGTGACATAAATGCTGGACTACTGGAGTATGACCAGCGAAGTACATGCTGGAGTATGACTAGTAACGTACACGCCGTACTACGGGAGTATGACCAACGAAGTACATGCCGGACACCTGGAGTATGACCAGCGACGTGCATGCCGGACTATTGGACTATGACCAATGACGTACATGCCGAATTACTGGAGTATGATCAGTGACGTATGTGCTGGACTACTGGATTATAACCAGCAACTATTGGAGTATGACCAATGACGTACATGCCGGACTATTGGAGTATAACCACCGAGGTACATGCCGGACTATTGGAGTATGACCAGTGACGTACATGCCGGATTACTGGTGTATGACCGATGACGTAAATGCTGGACTACTGGCGTATGACCAGAGACGTACATGATGGTGTATGACCGGCGACGTACATGCTGGATTACTGGAGTATGACCAGTAACGTACATGCCGGACTACTGGAGAATAACCAGCGACGTACATGCCGGACTAATGGAGTATGGCCAGTGACGTACATGCCGGACTATTTGAGAATTACCAGTGACGTAATTGCTGAACTACTGGAATATGATCAGCGACGTACAACCTGGAGTATGACAGCGTCGTACACGCCGGACTACTGGAGTATCACCACCGACGTACATGCCGGACTACGGGAGTATAACCACCGACGGACTATTGGAGTATGATCAGTGACGTACATGTCGGATAACTTGTGTATGACCGATGACGTAAATGCTTGACTACTGGAGTATGACCAGCGACATAGATGCCGGAGTATGACCAGCGACGTACATGCCGGACTACTGGAGTATGACTAGTGACGTAAATGCCGGACTAATGTAGTATAACCAGTGAGTACATGCCGGGCTGCTGGAGTTATAACCAGCGACGTACATGCCGGACTACTGCAGTATGACCAATGAGGTCCATGCTGGAGTATGTGTACAAGGGACGTACGTGCCGGACTACTGGAGTATAACCAGCGACTTAAATGCCGGACTACTGGAGTATAACCAGCGACGTACATGTCGGCCTACTGAAGTATAACCAGCGACGTACATGACGGACAACTGGAGTACGACTAGTGACGTATATGCCGGACTATTTGAGTATGACCAGTGACATAAATGCTGGACTACTGGAGTATGACTAGCGACGTACATGCTGGAGTATGACCAGCGACGTACCTGCCGGACGCTTCGAGTATGACCAGAGACGTACATGCCGGACTATTGGAGTATGGCCAATGACGTACATGCCGAATGACTGGAGTATGATCAGTGACGTACATGCCGGACTACTGAATTATAACCAGCGATGTAAATGCCGGACTACTGGAGTATGACCAGAGACGTACATGCCGGACTACTTGAGTATCACCAGTCGAGTACATACTGGACTACTGGAGTATGACCAGCGACGTACATGCTGGACTTCTGAAATATGACGAGCGACGTACATGCTGGAGTATGACCAGCGACGTACATGCCGTACTACGGGAGTATGACCAGCGACGTACATACCGGATTCTTCGAGTATGACCAGAGACGTACATGCCGGAGTACTGGAGTATGACCAGTGAAGTACATGCTGGACTTCTGGAGTACGACCAGCGGCGTACATGCCGCATTACTGGAGCATGACCAGTGACGTACACGCCGGACTACTGGAGTATGACCAGCGACGTACATGCCGGACTACTGGTGTATGACCAGCGTCGTACATGCAGGACTATTGGAGCATGACCAGCGACGTACATTCTGGACTACTGGAGTATGACCAGTGACGCACATGCTGGATAACTGGAGTATGACCAATGACGTATATGCTGGAGTTTGACCAGCGACGTACATGCTGGATTGCTGGAGTATGATCAGTGGTGTACATGCTGGACTACTGGAGTATGACCAGTGACCAATATTCTGCACTACTGGAGTATGACCAGCTTTGTACATGCTGTACTACTGGAGTATGACCAGTGGCGTACATGATGGACTACTGTACTATGACCAGCGACGTACATGGCAGTCTACTTGAGTATCACCAGTCGAGTACATACTGGACTACTGGAGTATGACCAGCGACGTACATGCTGGACTTCTGAAATATGACGAGCGACGTACATGCTGGAGTATGACCAGCGACGTACATGCCGTACAACGGGAGTATGACCAGCGACGTACATGCCGGACTATTCGAGTATGACCAGCGACGTACATGCCGTACTACGGGAGTATGACCAGCGACGTACATGCTGGACTACTGGTACATGCTGGACTACTGGAGTATGACCAGTGGCGTACATGCTGGACTACTGGAGTATGACCAGAGACGTACATGCCGGACTACTTGAGTATCACCAGTCGAGTACATACTGGACTACTGGAGTATGAATAGCGACGTACATGCTGGACTTCTGAAATATGACGAGCGACGTACATGCTGGAGTATGACCAGCGACGTACATATCGGACTCTTCGAGTATGACCTGCGACGTACATGCCGTACTACGGGAGTATGACCAGCGACGTACATGCCGGACTCTTCGAGTATGACCAGAGACGTACATGCCGGACGACTGGAGTGTGACCAGTGAAGTACATGCTGGACTACTGGAGTACGACCAGCGGCGTATATGCCGCATTACTGGAGCATGACCAGTGACGTACACGCCGGACAACTGGAGTATGACCAGCGACGTACATGCCGGACTACTGGTGTATGACCAGCGTCGTACATGCAGGACTATTGGAGCATGACCAGCGACGTACATTCTGGACTTCTGGAGTATCACCAGTGACGCACATGCTGGACAACTGGAGTATGACCAATGACGTATATGCTGGAGTTTGACCAGCGACGTACATGCTGGACTACTGGAGTATGATCAGTGGTGTTACTGCTGGACTACTCGAGTATGACCAGTGACCAATATTCTGCCCTACTGGAGTATGACCAGCTTTGTACATGCTGGACTACTGGAGTATGACCAGTGGCGTACATGATGGACTACTGTACTATCACCAGCGACGTACATGCTAGTCTACTGGAGTATGACGAGTGAAGTATATGCTGGACTACTGCATTATGACCAATGACTTACATGCTGAACTACTGGAGTAGGACAAGTGTCGTACATGCTGGTCTGCTGGAGAATGCCAAATAACGTATATGCTGGACTACTGTATTAGGGCCAGTGACGTACATGCTGGACTAATAGAGGATGACCCTGTGACGTACATGCCGGACTATTTGAGAATTAGCAGTGACATAATTGCTGGACTACTGGAGTATGACCAGCGACGTACATGCTGGACTGCTGGATTACGACCAGTGACGTACATGCTGGACTACTGTAGCAGAACAAGTGACGTATATGCTGGCCTGCTGGAGAATGACAATTGACGTACATGCTGGACTGCTGGATTAAGACCAGTGACGTACATGCTGGACTACTGGAGTAGGACAAGTCACGTACATGCTGAAGTACTGGAGTTTGACCAAAGACGTACAAGCCGAACTACTGGAGTATGACCAACGACGTATATGACAGAGTATTGAAGTATGACCAGTGAAGTATATGCTGGAGTATGACCAGCGACGTACATGCTGGACTACTGGAGTAGAACAAATTAAGTATATGCTGGAGTACAAGAGTAGGACAAATGACGTACATGCTGGAGTACTGGTGTAGGACAAGTGACGTACATACTGGAGTACTGCTGGAGTTTGACAAGCGACGTACATTGTGGACTACTGGTTTATAACCTGTGACGTACATACCGGACTACTGGAGTATGTCCAGTGGCGTACATGACGGACTACTTGAGTATCACCAGAAGAGTACATGCTGAACTAATGGAGTACGACCAGCGAAATGCTGGACTACTGAAATATGACCAGCGACGTACACGTTAGAGTACTGAAGTATGACCAGTGACGTACATGCCGGACTACTGAGTATGACATGTGACGTACGTGCTGGACTGCTGTAGTATGACTAGTGTCGTACATGCCGGACTACTGGAGTATGACCAGTGAAGTACATGCTGGACTACTGGAGTGTGACCAGCGATGTATATGCCGGATTACTGGAGCATGACCAGTGACGTACACGCCGGACTACTGGAGTATGACCAACGACGTACATGCCGGATTACTGGTGTATGACCAGCGTCGTACATGCTGGACTATTGGAGCATGACCAGCGACGTACATTCTGGACTACTGGAGTATGACCAGTGACGCACATGCCGGACTACTGGAGTATGACCAGTGACATACATGCCGGATTATTTGAGAATGACCAGTGACGTAAATGATGGATTACTGGAGTATGACCAACAATGTACATGCCGGACTATTGGAGTATGACCAGTGACGTACATGTCGGACTCCTTGTGTATGACCAGTGACGTTAATGCTTGACTACTGTAGTATGACCAGCGACATACATGTTGGAGTATGACCAGCTACAAAGATTCCGGACTACTGGAGTATGAACAGGTGATGTAAATGCCGGATTACTGGAGTATAACGAGCGACGTACATGTCGGACTACTGAAATATGACCAATGAGGTACATGCTGGAGTATGACAAGCGACGTACATGCCGGACGTCTGGATTATAACTAGTGATGTAAATTCGAGACTACTGGATAATGACCAGCGACGTACAAGCTGGAGTATGACAAGCGACGTACATGCCGGACTACTGGAGTATAACCAGCAACGTACATGCCGGGCTACTCGAGTATGACCAGTGACGTACATGCAGAACTACTGGAGTATGACCAGCGACGTACATGCCGGAATACTGGAGTAAAACGAGTGATGTACATGCCGGACTACTTGCGTATGACCACTGACGCAAATGTTTGACTGCTGGAGTATGACCAGCGACGTACATGCTGGAGTATGACCAACGATGTACATGCCGGACTATTGGAGAATGACTAGCGACGCAAATGCCGGACTACTGGAGTATGACCAGCGACGTACATGCCGGACTACTAGTTTATGATCAGCGCCGTACTTTTCGGACTACTGGAATATGACCAGCGACGTACATGTCGGACTATTGGAGTGTGACCAGTGACGTACATGCCGGACTACCGGAGTATAACCAGTGATGTACATGATGGACTACTGGAGTTTGACCAGCGACGTACATGCCTGACTACTGGTGTATGACCAACGACGTAAATACCGGACTACTGGTGTATTATCAGCGCCGTATATGCCGGACTACTGGAGTATGACAAGCGAGGTACATGCCGGACTACTAGAGTATGACTAGAGATGTACATGCCGGACTACTGGAGAGTGACCAGGATGTACTTGCCAGACTACTGGAGTATGACCAGCGACTTACATGCCGGACTACTGGAGTGTGACCTGCGACGTACATGCCGGACTACTGGAGTGTGACCAGTGAGTGACGTACATGCCGGACTACTGCAGTATAATCAGCGAAGTACATGCCGGGCTACTGGAGTATGACCAGTGACGTACCTGTTGGCGTACTGAAGTATGACCCGTGACGTACATGCCGGACTTCTGAGTATGACCTGTGACGTACGTGCTGGACTGCTGTACTATGACTAGTGGCGTAGATGCCGGACTACTGGAGAATGGTCAGTGACATACATGCCGGACTACCGGAGTATGACCAGTGAAGTACATGCTTGACTACTGGAGTATGAAAAGTGACGTACATGCCGGATTACTGGAGTATGACCAGTGGCGTACATTGCGGACTACTGGAGTATGAGCAGTGACGTACATGCCGGACTACTGATGTAATACCAGCGACGTACATGCTGGACTATTGGAGTATGTCCAGCGACGTAGATGCCGGACAACTGCAGTATGACCAGTGACGTATATGCTGGAGTTTGACCAGCGACGTACGTGCTGGACTACTGGAGTATGGTCAGTGATGTACATGCTGGACTACTGGAGTATGACCAGTGACAAATATTCTGCATTACTGGAGTATGACCAGCTTTGTACATGCTGGACTACTGGAGTATGACCAGTGGCGTACATGATGGATTGCTGTGGTATGACCAGCGACGTACATGCCAGTATACTGGAGTATGACGAGTGACGTACATGCTGGACTACTAGATAATGACCATTGACATACATGCTGGACTGCTGGATTATTACCAGTGACGTACATGCTAAACTACTGGAGTAGAACAAGTAACGTACATGCTGGACTGCTGGAGAATGACAAATGGCGTACATGCTGGACTGCTGGATTAAGACCAGTGACGTACATGCTGGACTACTGGAGTATGACCAGTGACGTACATGCTAAACTACTGGAGTAGAACAAGTAACGTACATGCTGGCCTGCTAGAGAATGACAAATGACGTACATGCTTGACTGCTGGATTAAGACCAGTGACGTACATGCTGGACTACTGGAGTAGGACAAGTGACGTACATGCTGGAGTACTGGAGTTTGACCAACGACGTACAAGCCGAACTACTGGAGTATGACCAGCGACGTACATGCTGGACAACTGAAGTATGACCAGCGACGTACATGCTGGACTACTGGAGTATGACCAGTGACGCATATGCCTTCCAGTGGAGTATGACCACTGATTATATGCTAGAGTATGGCCAGCGACGTACATGCTGGACTACTTCAGTATTGCCAGTGATGTACATGCCGGACTACTGGAGTATGACAAGCGACGTACATGCCGGAATTCCGGTGTTTGACCAGCGACGTACATGCTGCACTATTGGAGTAAAACCAGCGACGTACATGTCGGACCACTGGAGTATGACCAGTGACGTACATGCTAGACTACTGGAGTATGACAAGCGACGTACATGTTGTACTACTGGAGTATGACCAGAACAGTACATGCTGGACTACTGCAGTATGCCAAGAGCGGTACATGCTGGACTACTGGAGTACGATCAGTGACGTACATGCTGGACTACTGGAGTATGACCAGTGACGTACATGCTAAACTACTGGAGTAGAACAAGTAACGTACATGCTGGCCTGCTGGAGAATGACAAATGACGTACATGCTGGACTGCTGGATTAAGACCAGTGACGTACATGCTGGACTACTGGAGTATGAGCAGTGACGTACATGCTGGAGTACTGGAGTTTGACCAACGACGTACAAGCCGAACTACTGGAGTATGACCAGCGACGTACATGCTGAACAACTAAAGTATGACCAGCGACGTACATGTTGGACTACTGGAGTATGACCAGTGACGCATATGCCTTCCACTGGAGTAAGACCACTGATTATATGCTAGAGTATGGCCAGCGAAGTACATGCTGGACTACTTTAGTATTGCCAGTGATGTACATGCCGGACTACTTGAGTATTACCAGCGACGTACATGCCGGAATTCCGGTGTTTGACCAGCGACGTACATGCTACACTATTGGAGTAAAACCAGCGACGTACATGTCGGACCACTGGAGTATGACCAGTGACGTACATGCTAGACTACTGGAGTATGACCAGCGACGTACATGTTGTACTACTGGAGTATGACCAGAACAGAACATGCTGGACTACTGCAGTATGACAAGAGCGGTACATGCTGGACTACTGGAGTATGATCAGTGACGTACATGCTGGACTACTGGAGTATGACAAGCGAAGTACATGCAGGACTGCTGGAGTTTGACCAGTGACGTACATGCTGAAATACTGGAGTAGGAGCAGCGACGTCTACGCAGGACTACTGGAGTATGACCAGTGACGTACATGCAGGACTACTGGAGTATGACGAGCGACTTTCATACTTGACTGCTGGAGTAGGACCAGCGAGGTTCATGTTGGACTACTGGAGTATAACCAGTGACTTTCATACATGACTACCGGAGTATGAGCAGCGACGTACATGCATGACTACTGGAGTATGACCAGCGATGTACAGGCAGGACTACTGGAATATGACCAACGCCGTACATGCTGGACTGCTGGTGTATGACCAGTGTCGTACATGCATGTCTACTGGACTATGAGCGTTGACGTACACGCATGGCTACTGGAGTATGACCAGCGACGTACATGCTGGACTGCAGGAGTATGACCAGCCACGTACATGCTGGACTACTGGAGTATGACCATCGACGTGCGTGCCGGACTACTGAAGTATGACCGGCGACGTACATGCTGGACTGCTTGAGTATTACGAGCGATTTACATGCTGGATTACTGGAATTTGACCATCAACGTATATGCTAGACTGCTCTAGTATGACCAGCGACGTACATTGCTGGACTGCTGGAATAATACCAGCAGCGTACATGCTGGACTGTTGTATGAAGTATGACCAGCGACGTACATGCTGGACTGCTCGTGTATGACCAGCGACGTATATGCTGGACTGATGGAGTATGACCGGCGGAGTACATGCTGGATTACTGGAATAAGACCAGCAGCTAACATGCTCGACTACTGTATGGAGTATGACCAGCGACGTACATGCTGGACTGCTAAAGTATGACCAGTGATGTACATGCTGGACTATTAGAGTATGACTAGTGACGTACATGCTGGACTACTCGAGTATGACCAACGACCTACATGCTGGATTGCTCAAGTATGACCAGCGACGTACATCGCTGGACTACTGGAGTATCACCTGCGACGTACATAATGGACTACTGGATTATGACTAGCAGCGTACATGCTGGACTGCTGTATGGAGTATGACCATTGACGAACATGCTGGACTGTTAAAGTATGACCAGTGACGTACATGCTGAACTACTAGCGTATGACCAATGACGTACATGCTGGACTGCTGGTGTATGACCAGCGACGTACATACCGCTATAATGCAATATGACTAATGACGTACATGCTGGACTGCTGGTGTATGACCAGCGACTTACATTCTGGAGTATGACCAGTGTCGTGCATGCCGGATTACTGGAGTATGACCAGTGACGTACGTGCTGGAGTATGACCAGTGACGTACATGCCGGACTAATGGAATATAACCAGCGACGTACATGCCGGATTACTGGAATATGACCAATGACGTACATGCCGGACTAATGGAATATAACCAGCGACTTACATGCCTGACTACTGGAAAATGATCAATGACGTACATGCCGGACTAATGGAATATGACTAATGACGTACATGGTGGACTGCTGGTATATGATCAGCGACGTACATGACGGACTACTGAAATATGACCAGCGACGTACATGCTGGACTGCCGAAGTATGACCAGCGATGTACAATCTGGACTACTGTAATGTCAGCAATGACGTACATACTGGACTACTTGTCGTGTATATTAGATGTTGTATGCATTTAATTTCTCATGTAGCATTGTAAAAAAAGGCAATTATAATATCTAAAATTAAGATAAAGATATTATTTGGATTTTAACTTCTTAACTTTTATAGGCAAACTAGTTGAAATAAAGGTTTTGCACGTGTCCTCGTAAAAGTGTGATACCGTAAATGATGAATAAAAAAGAAAAAAAGAAGAAAGAAAGAAAAAAATAAGAAAGAAGCCAATATGGCATGAATATCATGAATGTATAAAACCTAACTTTTGTTACCTAACTTTTGTTTGCGTTAAGCCCCGTGTGGTTCCCTTGTGCCCCGTTTGGTCACGGGGCAAAGAATAGGGCCACTGCATATCCCTTTGGAGGGGTAGGCAGAGGGGTAGAATCCCCCCAAATTCATGTTCATTTGATCATTTTTTGTTCATGTTCATTAAAGGTCTTCATCATGATCCCTGCATTGTTTCAGGTGCCATCTCGCTCACATCAAAAGAGCAGTGGCAGAAAAACAATACACGTGGCTCCAGCGTATCCTTTTGGTACCTTTCACCGGTGGGTACTGATCGCCGGTGTAATCCGAAATATCCGAATTCGCGCTGTTACTTCCGCTGTTCTTTGTTGAAAAATGGTGCGTGTCTATTGTCATCTCACCAAAGTGTAGTGAAATGCCTTTTTTACGAGTAAGGTCCATTTTATTTTCATTTGAATTCATAAAACTTGGTAGTTTGAAGAATTTTAATCATCACATTTAATACTTCCATTTAAAAACATCGAAAAACCCTGCAAATAAAAGTGAGTCTGCTGCATGGAAGCAAAAAAAAGTTATATGACATCATAGACCTATGCGTTTTTTCTCAAAATATCTGGTCACGTTATCTCCTTATATGGTAAATGCAATGTACTTGGTAAAACTTCTTGCTATTTAAAAAAAAAAAAACCCAGAACACTCTCTGAGGAGAGATAGTGTATTTCTGTGCCCTCACTGTGGCATTTAAATCAGAAAGATAGAAATAACTTGCTGTGGACATATTTTATGTCTATTTTTTTTTTTTTTTTGATCAAATCAATCCAAATCTAAAAAAAAAGGGAAAAAAAAACATCTTCGATTTATTAAAGTGTTGTTGCACTTTTGTTTTTACCAATATTGGCAAGAAGTTTTGTCTAGTATGCTGATAGGGTAATATTTTACCATTACACCGGCGATCGGTACCCAAGAGAAACAAATGTGGCGACCATACTTCCTTAACTAACAACATTTTTACGAGTGGTAAACTGATATCTGTTTGCAGAAAAGGTGTTTATAATTAAGTGAAAATGTTTTTTTTGTCAGATAACGAATAATAAGATACATAATCCCAGACTTATAAATTTCTTTTAAGTTGTTTGCTACCACGGCGATCGGTACCCACAGGATAAATGGAGTTTTTACGATAGAATTTGCAGCAACTCTGCAGTTCAGGGTGAGAAGGTTCTAGGCCCATTTTCCATATTGTATCTCGATGTACATGGAAGATGAGCCTGGCATGTTCATGCCTGTTAGGCGCCATATAACCCATATAACCTATAATGTGTTGGTGCGCCTTAAAACCCCAATTCAATTCAATTGTTTGCGTTAGAATGTCAGTGCTTAAACAGGTTTAAGACAAGCACACGTTATGACAGTTAGACAGAATTTCTTGTATGTTTATATCTAAATGCGTGGAACAGTCTCGTAAAACATCACCATTTCTTACCCAGGCCGTTCCCGTTTACGTTTACTTACTGTTTGTATATGTAATAGTTCGTCAGCAGACGACTCCTATCTTCACGGACGCTTTATCGAGCGTTTACAGGTAAACCTGATGGATGGAATTCTATATTGAAATAGCTCGATAACGAAAACACTCTCAGTTAATGGAAATAGTGTTGAAAATAACCAATCAAATTAAAACTTAACGTTATTTACCGAAGAAAAAGAAATTGCGGTTTTTATATTTATATTTTAGTATAAAGTTGAAGGTAAATTGAATTAGAACCGTTTTGATTTTTTAAGACCTCTTCACTATCAGCTTTAAGCGAAAGAGCAAATAAGTGAATTAGTTGTCATTCTATCAAAATGGATTTTTCGAAATGGATTTTGTTGTGCTGTCTGATAGTCGAGATGTTTCCCAGGTAAGTCATTAATACTGTAATATATCATTTCTTGAAGAAACTAACCCTCCAAATAACGGCAAAATTACACTTCAAAACCGTTTATCAATATATATCAGGTCATATAACAATGTAGATGTGCCGATTTAAAATATATGTTTATTCATAGGTTCTTAAAATACTTATGATTGAATATGCGTAATTCTTAATTCGACCTCCATTTTTGGAGTTTGTTCTGGCTGGTTAAAGCCGTTTATATTGCAAGTGTATATAGAGTTTGGATTCTCAGAATGTGTAAGTTATATAATTATATACCTCGTTGTCATGCAGTAGTTTTAGAAACGGTTTACAACAATCGTAAAATGTGCCGGTTGATGGCGGGTTAGGGACTTTAAGTTGAAATTAATGTTTTAAATTTTAATTGCATCTGTATATCTCGTGATCATGAATGTCTATGTCAATTTTATAAAAAAGTGATTTGTTTGTTTGTTTGTTTGTTTTGTCTTTAACGTTATTTTCAGCACATTTTAGGCTATATATGACTGTCGATTTCAAGGGTGCAGGCAGGCCACCCACTAATTCTTTGGTAGAACCAATACTGAATACTCTCGACCACGGAGGCGATATAGAAAAAATGAAGAACAGCATCTGAAAACTTGAATATTTTTTGCATGCCATCGGTTTAATATTTATTATCTGCTAACTAAACATGAAAGGAAAAGTCAACTGTATATTGTTGTTGTCAATGAAATTCGTCTGCGTATGATATATTAAAACTATATTATATAAGTATAGGTAAGCACCATTTGCGGTTCTTTTCCTAAGGGTAACATTAATGTTATATATATACTGAACAAAAAAAGAAACTTCCGCATTTTAAAGGGACACATGGCAATTTTATTTTTTTTAAAAACTCACGGCGTCCCGTTAGTTTTCGTCTTAAATTGCATTTGTTAAATCATCAATATTAATTGTTAGAACAGTTCTAAGCAAATTATTTTTACATATTACTAACTTTTTATAATACTGCACAAATAATATATTTAAAAAATTGTTAAAAATAGTGAAGACAATTGAAATCTCAATGTTTTTATTTAATTATATGCAAGCAGTTTTAAAGTCAAAATGACGCAGGATAAGTAAATCGACAAGCAAATGTAAATGTTTAAATAAAACTCAAGATTGCCATGTGTCCCTTTAAGCTGTGATTTGCATAGGGTTGACTTTGTTACACTTTGTACACCAATCTAGATATAATTTCATCATTTTATACTTATCACTCAATCATTCTGATCGATATTAATAATCATGAAAAACCGAGTTAGTTTGTTGCTGCTAAAACATGTTTTATTCAAATTGTGAAATCACTATATTTTGTATTATAAATGGAGGTAATCTGAAAATATTCATTCTTGAAAGCTGTATGGTGCAAAAGTGAGTGAATAGGTCAGCTTACTTTCTCCGTCTTTTTGGCTATGGGGTTATCTTCTGTTTATTTCAATAGAACAAAACTGTGTTAAATCTACAAGACCCGGAAATACTGTTTAAACCAAAACAAGGGGAATAACTCTGCGTACAAGTTTGATTCAAAGAAAATTGTTTTCATGACAGTGCTGGCCTTTTAACAAAGGTATTAACATATAAGACCAAACAAAATATCTTTTTATTGTGTCTACATGTATGGGTAAACTTGCGGAAGTTTCTTTTTTTGTTGAGTATACGTTTTGTGTGAAACTAAACCAATGCTATTGAGCAAGTTTGGTTTTGGTTTTGGTTACATATTCATCACGCAGGAAGTGTGCTCACTTATTTGAAAAGTGAGTAGTTTCTTCATAGATAGTTAACGCGTGAGCGTTTTTCCATTGAGCAACATGTTGTTCTGTTTGCTAAACGTTTCTTGTAATAAAAGTCATTTATGAGTATGTCGGGTTTGTTTTTTATCCAGCTGAAATGACTTTATTGACGTGTTAGTGAGAGCTAAGAACCAACATTGTTCAATAACCACTGAGAGAGCTAAGAATCAACATGTGTTAATTACCACATTAAAGTTGAAATTAAAAGTAGATTACGCGTGAAAGATGCCGAATGAATGCAATTTAGTTACGAGCGCATCGTAATTTAACTACTTCATATTAAAATATGTTGGCATATTCAATATATACTGAACCAAACAGCTAACGCACCAGTACACAATACCTTTAATATCTCAATAATAACAATCAATAAATCAAAACAAATTTCATTCTGAACGAGACAAATATCTTGTCAATAACGACAATGGTACCAGTAGGCATATAATAAGTTCATACATTAAAGGTGCGTTAGCTGTTTGGTTCAGTGTAGAACAAAGAATTATATTTTCATTTCCGGTACACCTATAATAGAAGGCTGCTCCAACATTGATATGTTTTAGTTAGCTGAAGAAAAACGATTAAAATAAAATTATACCTGAGTTTACTGTAACCCGACCGACCCTCTGAAAACACCCCCGACTCTAAGAATTATCTTCTTCTTTTTTTTTTTCTTTTTTTTTTGAAAAAATAATTATGTTCACGCAATCACGGTCGATTCATGTGCTCATTGTCCTGCTGCTGAAACTGACCCTCTTCCGGACTTTCGAAAAATAAATTAAACTGTTTTACCCCTTTACAATAATTGCAAGTGATTGGGAAAAGAGCCAGTTGTTGCCAGGCCTTTTGGGAAACAATAAAACATACACAATTTCATATTTTTATCTGTTGTAGTTTTTAAAATACCACATTTTCCCATTCATCAAAGCTCATCGCCACCTTAAATGTAACTTCGCCAAAAAAAATAAAATAAAATAAAATAAAATAAAATGCCTACCTACCTACCCTATTTTTTTCAGCAATGTTACAGTAAACACAATTATAATTTTATTTGACCATACACTGATAGCACAGAAAGACTTACAGGTATTAGAAACAATAGCAACTTCCGTCATGTACAGAGAGTAAACGTGGGGCGTCCGTGGCCGAGTGGTGGTTAGAGTCTCTGGCCTGAAATCACTTGCCCCTCACCGTTGTGGGTTCGATCCTTTCAATCTTTATGTGAGGAAGATATCGTGCCAGATTGAGGAACATCGGTGGTACTCAGATTCCCGCCCGTGCACGAAAATTGCCCGGATGGGTGCCTGGGTTTTCCTCCACCAATGGAAGCTGGAAAGTCACCATATGACCTTAGCTGTTATAAAATTCAATTCAATTCAAATTCAGAGAGGAAACATAACTGAATAGGACTGCTAAGCGTAAATATCAGCTTTCAGAACATGAGCGATTAAAACATATCAAGAGCGAGAACGGCGGTCGCTGCTCCTGGAAAGAAATTGGAAAAATAGGCCTTCAAAATGAGCGAAAAAACGGTATCACGATGGACGTCATTGATGGGAACGGTTATGTATCTAAAGACACTACTGATATTCTTTTACGATGGAAGACTGATTACGAAAAATTGTATTGTGACAATAGCAACGTTGCCTTTGATTGCGAGCACCTTAACAGTATCAAAGCCAATTTACAAAATAACACAATACCGCCGGTTGCTCGTGATAAAACGCTGTCATTACCAAAGCAGATGTAGAAAAAAGTGTATTTCGGTCGAAGTTGTTAAAATCTTCCGGTTGGATAATATACCGACTGAGGTGCTACGGAATCCAGCGACTTGCTATACACAATAATAAGTTAATAAGTTACTATTTTAATACTGGTACATTGCCCAATAAATGAAATATCGGATTGATAAAACCAATTCCAAAGAGTGATTCAGCAGACCCACGTAACCCTTTGAGCTACAAAGGCATCACCCTTTTTTCTATTCCTTGCAAGATTTATGCTGACATATTAAATATTCGGCTTTCAAAGTGGCTTGAAGACAGCACTAGTTTAGCCGATAAGCAAAACGGATTTCGCAGTAGTCGATCATGCCTGGAGCACATTTACACTTTATATACGGTGATAAACAAACTTAAACTAAATAAATTGTCTACTTCTGTGTGTTTTGTTGATGCAAGAAAGGCTTTCGACTTGGTTAATAGGGAATGTTTATGGTTTAAACTTCTGGCAGTAGGAATTAACGGTAAAATGTTTCATGCTACACAATCTGTATACAATGATTATCTCAAAACTATCTCGACAATTATTCGACAAAACATAGTTAATCGTCATGAAAATGTACTGTAAATCTCACTTAAGGTAAATACTACACCATCTTTTGCACATATATATGCTTTAACGTTCTTCATGATATTTCAATATGTATATATGTATACATACACATTGCATTGTTCTATTTGTCCAATGTACTTAGTACAACCTCACGTTCAATATATGTTTGTATATCTTTTCCGTATAAATCATGTTTTGCTCATTGCCTTTATGTCTATGCACATACTTATCATGACTGACTGTAACAGTTGTATATAATATTATTCATTGTATCAACATTGTAATGCTTACGTTACTTAATAAAGAATCTGTATACAATGAAGGTGAAGTCGGTCTCGCTGTGAAGCAAGGCTGTCGGCTCTCGCCGACACTTTTTGCGCTATATATTAACGATTTGGTAGTGGAAATTAAATCTTTGAACTGTCGTATTGACCTCGACACTGAAAAATTATCGATATTAGTATACGCCGATATTAGTATACGCCGATGATGTTGGACTGATTGCACCGACGGAGGACTCTTCACAACGCATGCTTGATGTGTTGAACACATGGTGTAAGAAATGGAGAATGTGTGTTAATCAGGATAAAACGAAGATTGTCCACTTCCGACCTGCTTCAAAAACATTTCCCAGTTACAATTTGCCTGTGGTGAAATCAACCTAGACATTACACATACATATAAATATCTTGGATTTTGGTTCCATGAAGATTTAGACTTGAAGTAGGCTATGCCATATCTGAACTTGCAAAATCCGCCAGTAGATCATTTTATCATGCAGATATGCACTTTTCTGCCTAATAAAGGGGTGACCTAATACATTTTGCTTTATTAGGCACTGACCAATAGAGCAAATCAATGCGGAATCCCTCGGCTTTTATTGTACGTAACGTTATCAGACGTCATGCACGTAACGTTGCCTGACGTCAAAAAACAAACAAAAAACAACAACATGGCGGCGTCCTCGATAAGCGTTACATTCTGAAAAATAGGTAATAATAGTAATGTATACAGAAAATGTGGATAATCTACATAATAAATAGAATATGTATATTATATATATTAGGCTCGGCACGAAAACGAAGAATGGCTCGGCAGAGCATCGCCATTCTTCATTTTCTAAGCCTCGTCTAATAAACTTGATAGTAAAAGGCACTGACATAACATTCTCTATATCTTCTTTATATACTAAGTTTTTACATGCTGGTGGCATGGACTATGATGTTTTTCGTAAGTTGTATGAATCTGTAGTTGAGCCCGTGTTATTCTATGGCGCAGGCATTTGGGGGTTTAAGTGACCGTAAGAAAATACTGTACAAAACAAAGCATGCAGATATTTCTTGGGTCTTGGTGAAAATGCAGCGAACATTGCCTCATTGGGAGACATGAGCTGGACTACTTGTTTGGTGCAACAAAAACTTGAAGCGTAAGACCAAGAAAACACTCGACAATAGAATTGTTAAAAAAAGTATTTTACTGATCATGTAATAACGGTAAATCTTGGGAAAGCAGATTTAAAGCTTTTCTCGTGGGCATTGATATGGCTGACATTTTGAATAATGAAAAACTTTGAACACAAAGCATAACCATGAGTGTTAAAGGCAAATTAATTTATATTGATAAAGATAAATAAACAAAACTGTGAGACGATACAGGGCAGGAAAATGGCAATAAATTGCGGTCGTATAGAATTTACAAATCTGAGCTATACACTAACATATGTAAAACTGAACTTGGAGAGTGACCACAGCCGTATTTTAGTAAAATTTCGAAGTGGAAGTCTACCACAACAACAACAACAACAACCTTTATTTGGCTCAGGTTACAGGATACAAAGTTTGGCAACAACATGAGTATAAATTACAGAAAATACATGTGATATGAGTACAATGAGAGTAAATTGAGATGGCAGTTCACGCAATTTTAAACAACGCGTTGGTGAGGCTGGTGGGGGAAATGGGAGTGCTTCTATATAATAATAATAAAAGTAGTAATAGCAATAGTAATAATAATATAATAATAAAATAATAATAATAATGGGGATGGTGGGGGAGGGGGAGTGTTTCTATATAATAATAATAATAATAATAATAATAATAATTATTTATTATTATTTTATAATTATTATTATAATTTACGGGCACACATCATTGATCCTTAATTGATCACTTCATGCCGAAACAGGTAGATATTCAAAACCAAAGGTGCCACTCAATCAGCGCACTTGCAAACTTTGTTCATCGAATTCAGTTGAAGATGAAATGCATTTCCTTTTATCATGTGAATTTTATTCGGATCTGAGACGTCCATTACTTTTGAAAGCACAAGCATGTATTATTAACTTTGAAACAATTGCAGTTAAGGATCAATTTATCTTCCTAATGAATTATGTTAATTGTTCAGCGTATTTTAGCCGCTACTTTGCTACAGATGTTTCGTAGAAGAAAGAATTTTAATTAACCAGAAACGTCTATACTTAAAAACGTATTGTACTTAAAAAATCGATGAAATAAAATGGTAATAAATAATTAATTATGACTTACTTTTATCTTAATTATTACTGATATTCATAAGCACTGTAGTTAGCATTATGTGCTTTTAGTTTACAAATCAAAAGCATTGCTAATACAAAGATTGTATTATTTTATTCATGGTATTCATTCGTTTATCAATCTTTATTTATTGATTTTTTTTTTCATACTTGCATTAGACTGGCGGGGACTTCTTTATTTACACTGTCCCGTTTTATTGGGTTGACAGTAGGGTAAGTGTGAGGTTTGGTGCACCCTAGAACCTGGTTTAAACCCCCAGCGGCGTGTTTTGCCACCGACCGTTCCTGTGACCGACCCTTTTGTGTTTGTGATGTCTTATGTGGCATTTTATTTATCTTTAAACTTGTTCTTTGTTTTGTGTGTGTGTTTGTGGTTGACTGTCGTCCTTGAATGCTGCTGTTCCTGTTCTATTTTTATATCTATATTTTATTTGTTTATCCTGCTTAACGACAGGGATTGTGTTGTTGGTGTTTTGTTTAGATTATGACATGATTAATCTAAACTAGAATACGCATTCAAACATTTTAAAACTCTCTTAAATATTTCTTAGGGAATTTTATCAATTAACATATTCACTTTGTTTAATATATATGTATACATTTTAAACTAAGATATTAATATGTTGATATGCAAATTGCGGTGTTTCATAGGTCGAATTCGGTCATGTGTCTTAAATGTACGTTGCATTTTAAGTGTTTTGTATTGTATATATTGTGTTTAAGAAATGTGACACGATAATAAACTACTTAACTTATACTGTAAACACTAGAAATATGTCCATGGGACGCGGATGCCACCACTGAAAACAAACCGCTGAAAAGTGTACAAGGCAGTGATCTAAATAAAAAGGTTCATTATACTGTGCATTTGTAGTAGAAGCAATATGTAATGATCATAATAAAATCATCTGACCAAAAAGTTGCGATAATATGCGAATTTAATATGAAGGAAAAGGGGCCGTAACTCTGGTAACGCAAGTTTGAATTTCAGGCGGAGTCTACATGCACATATTGGCATCATGTATAAGCATCATGTAAACTTTCGAAAGAATCGGTTGAAAACTGTGGGTAAAATAGACACACACAATATTTTAACGTTAAAATTCAATGAAAAAAGATTATATCTCCGGTAATACAAGCTGGATTTTGTCTCGGAATCTATATGCACATTTTGTAATCATATATAAGCATTATGTAAAGTTTCGAAGGAATCGATTGAAATTACGGGAGGAGATAGACACACCAACTTATCGGAATGGACAGATGGACATATATACATACATACGGACCTAGCTAACGCTAAATGTCCTTGCACCATTTGATATGAACATCTTGGCAGCACATTTAAGTTTACGGTAAAGTTTCGAAAGAATCGGTTGAAAACTGTTGGTGGAAATAACCACAAACATTTTTCAATAAGGACAACGGAAGGACGGATAGACAGGCAGACGGACGTGGCTAACGCTGTATGGACCCTCACCCTTCGGTAGTGCGGGCATACACAAGAAACTCTTTTTTTTCAAAAACCAAATCGCATTTTCGATTTATATAATGGTACTTGGCATACCATCGGAAGATGCTACTGGTAGGTGATACTATACGATTAATTTCAAGTTATTGATATTATCTACGTATTTAAGTACTTTTTCATATTGACTTGGTTGAAGTTCACCTCAACGCATTGCTATTTCACACTGGCTTGGTCAAAGTACATCTAGGCTATCCAATAGCAACCGCAGCAGACTACACTGGCTCTTATACACTGTACACTCTACTAGTCGCAGCACTCACCTTTCCGTATAACCTGCAAACAATTACGAATATGTGGCTTTTGTTATTTCTTGTTGGCCTTACCTGAAGAACTGACAGAGTTATTCATTCGTACTATTGATAACACGTCTAAATTATAAGTGTATATACTAATACTGACACTGTTTTATTTCTAGCCAAACATTACTGTCACGTGAAATGTATTATATGCTATCATAATCCCCCAGTTATTGTTTATTATTCTGTTATTCCTCTGCACTGCCAGTATGGTTTGCGAGTACATATTGCGTTTGTTCATAGCACTTGGCGCTCGGCTTTTTCAGTTAATTCAGCGTAGTCCAATCCAATCGTTTACTTACATGCTTTAGAATTCAACCCCTTGCCTTGGACAATATATATGTTCTTTGGAGAATCGGTTTTATGTTTAAAGCTGTACAGTCCCTATTTTAACTGGTAATAACTCATGAATATGAATGAGTCACGTGTGAAGTAGTTTCAAATCTACGAACACCCCAAAAGTCGGTATATAAGGAGAAATCGATACGTAAAATTTCACATTTTTATTTAGCCTCCGTACAGGTAACATCGATAAATATACGGCTCCAGAATATATGTGATAAAAAAATAGTTGCCCGGAACGGGATTTGAACCACAGCCTTGCACTTGTAAGATTTGAAAGATGTACGCTGAACCTCTAGACCACTGCTATTTATTGGTATTTTGTAGCATTTTTAACACTAAATTGGCATTACGTAATAACAAGAGCGCGCACACAAATTCATAAAGCGCTAAATAATAAGTCGAGATATGGTTGATTTGAGGCGAAGTATTAGTTTCATATTGATAAGATACAGTATTACACCAGGCAATGTTAATTTACACGTGCGACAATATGGACTGCATATTTATTGATCCATCATTAGTTGCGTTCAAATATGTTAAGTTATTTTGCCTCATAATATATCGTAGTTAGTATACTATTTTCTCAAGTAGCGTCGTAGTTCAGTGGATAGAGAAGAGGACTTGAAATCAGAAGGTCGTGTGTTCGAGCCCCGAAAGAAGCTAACTTTTCTTTTTGTAAAAATTACTGTTACCTGTGTATAGGTACGATGTGCACTGGTCGATGTTTATACAGTAAATGATTTCCTTCGCTATATTTGCTCGCTTAAATACCCGATTTCGACATGAGCTGGTGAACATGAACTTACAAATAAAGACACGCCTACAAAGAAGAAATCGATTGATATAGGGCGTCTGTAGCTTTAAGGAGTTGAGGAATCACATCTTGACTCCTCCCTTCATAGCTAATCATAAATGTCAGCGTGTAACTTTCTCCTTCAGTCAACCAGGAATGTTCTATTAATAATATCTTCTATTATTAGTATCAAGTCATAGCTACTCTTGAGTGTCTGTTCAAAGTGGTCACTGCCATACGATAAGTTTATTTCAAATAACCTTGTTTCATATATTTATATTTGATTCGTTACATTTAATCGTTACTTGTCTGTCCTACCTCTGATGAAGGCGTAAGCCGAAACCGCCTGGGTTATCCAAGTTATAGCACTGTTAACATGTTCCCCCTCCTCCCATATATATATATATATATATATATATATTTAATATAAATATATATATATAATATATATATGAAAAAACGCATTACTCGCCGAATTAGAATTGTGGTCACAGAAGTCGGCAGACGGCTATTGAAATGGTATGGTGCAAAACAATTAGGCAAGGTAACAAGTTAAACAATGGCGTGCGCTCAAAACTACGAACATGTCGTTTTAATTTAAATGTTCTCTTTAATCGATTGATTTGTATTTGCACTTGAGTAGCATCTGCAAAGTATGCAATTAGCGTAAAGCTTTTGATGAAGGAGTTGGTATAACATTTAATTTCGCAAACGATTGACTCCGTACACAGGATTGGAACATTGATGCTTCAGTCTCTTACTGAATGTATATAGTAAAACAAGTAATAAAGTTACAAACGGAAATGATAAATAGTAATCGAGTTTTAATTAGTTTAATTATGTAATGTGTTTTACTTTAAATCTGCATTTTAATCATTTAATAAGAAGAATATAATTATATATATATATTCGTTATTTTTTAAATGGATTTCGTTGAAATAGAGGTGCATTTATTAATAATAGTACAGTAGTAATTTGAATATTAATTGGACAAGGGTAGAAATGATCAAACGACAATATATTTGCAATTGTTCAATGTGTAATTTAGGCAGATTGCTTAAAGAACGAGATTATAAAGCTACTTGTACTTATCAGTCTGCCTATTTAAAGGGACACACGGCAATCTTTATTTTTTAAAAACTCACGGCGTCCCGCTAGTTTTTCTGAATAACTGGCATTTGTTCAATCATTAATATTAATTATAAAGATAGTATTAAGCAATTCGTTTTTGCATATTACTATTTTTTAATATTATTGCACCAATAATATATTAAAACTTATAGTATAATAAGACGAAATAGTGAATACTTAAAATTTGATTTATTTAAATGTAACCATAGTAAAAGTAAAAATGATACCGGATATATAAATCGAGACACCCATTTCAAACACTTCAAGATTGCCGAGTGTCCCTTTAAATGATGAATTCTCAAGTTCCGTTTATTAATTTTGTTCCTTTTGTTTGTTCTGTTTATTTCATTTTTTATTATATTTAAGTGCTACTTCATCTTATCATGTTTGCAAAAAATCATTCTAGTATCACTTCGTAAATGTAGCTTTTGCTTTTTTCATACTTCCAGCTTGTATATTGTAAACGTATCGACTAACTACTGTTTATTATGCCATCAACTGTATACAATTAATACCATACATAGGAGAAGAACATCATCAGTATTTTACTTTCGTTCTAATCCTTTTTCTGCTATTGTGTACTGATTCCATGTTGTAATAATAATGAGAAATAAAATATGTTTAAACCAAAGCTACTTATCTCAAAAACTAATCAACGAATATGTTCCAAACATTCGCTATATATCCATTGTACACACTAAGAAACATGTCTTTAATTCGTATTAATTCAATTCGATGTATTTATTTCCTCAATGCAGGAAATTATGAAATACAATTATGTGAATTCGGTGTTTTTTCCCTATTCATTGGAAACATAACCTATACTTTCACAAGTTTCGGGAAGTTTAGCATGATTTTTCATAAAATTCGGGAAAAACACACAGTAAAAGCATTCATTTTATAACTGCACGCGTATTTTTAATACTGTTTAAAGTACATCGAGGTCAACAGAGGCATTTGAAAGCGTTTCGTACTCAATACTTGTCACTCTTACGCTCTTTTTTTCTATTTTTGTTTCAATTGGGCATTTTTGTCTCAAAATTTGGGAAATGTTTTGGCATTGGGAGTAAAGCCCAATAACGGCTATAAAAACAGCCCCAAAAAGAGCAACAACTGAAATTATAATAGGTTTGTTTGTTTGTATGGCGTTTAACGTCATTTTCAACACATGTAATATATAACAGTCGATTTTTTTTGTGGTGAAGGCAGACCATCCACTTTTTCTGAGTAGAACTAGTACTGTACACATCCCGCCATCCGAAAGAATTGACACTTTCTCACTTACAAGTCGAGCTCCCAGTGGTATTCGAAATTGCAGAGGTGAGAGGTGACGTCGTTAACACCTTGACCACGGAGACGCTTACTAGGAGGACAACATTAGCATGATACTATCATAAAACAGATAAAGGCATGTAAGTCAATCTAAATAACCTATACTGTGTTGATGAGCCGTTAAACAACATTCAAATCAAATCAATCTTGTCTTCTGTTATATCTTGCATACAACTGTTGGTAAATCATCACATTTATTCATCCGTTACTACCTCACATGATGATCTACTATTTGATGTTTTACCACATCAGAAGTAAAAAATCTTAATGTTATTAGCATACAATCAAACTAAGAATCTAAACGCTTTGCGTATGGAGATGCTCTTTATGCAACGCCCTACACGTTGCTTTTCATGTCATGGCAATAATGCAAGACATTGAGTACCATTTGCAAAAAGTGTTGTTGTGAAATTACATTATAAGATGTGATTTATAATATATAATTATAAATGTGTAATATCCCCAATAGATTAATTGCTTTTTGTTTATGTCGGTTATTTGTCGAAAATAAATAAAGGAAAACATGCAATGCTGACTTATTCACATACCGGCATAGTAACAGCGCTCTCTAGACATGTGATATCATTCTTTCTTCGTTCTCTTGAGAACGAAGATCTAAAGTCAACATTGCACTACGTGACCCCGTAAGCATCAGCTCCAATGATAAGAAGAGAAATCTTCCAAAATCATGGCAAACGGCAATGGGAACATCTCGCTTATTAGTCTGGAACCCTTCCTCTACTGCGCTCGCTGAGAGTAGCGAGCGCAGTAGGGGAAGGGTACCAGACTACTCGCCGATATCCTATTTCCGAAGCTTGCCGGTAGCGAGCGCATAAGGGGAAGGGGTACCGACTACTCGCTGATGTACTATCTCCGTAGATTGGTCCCCGATTGTCATTGACACCTCACTGATGTTCGTCGCCAATAGTTAGATTGGGCACCAGTCTAGCTTGCCGGAAAAAATCCGCGAGTAGTTACGAGTGTGGGACTACTCGCTGAAATCATGGTAACTGGTCTACCAAAAAGCTCCAATGATAGTACGTACGGAACGGGAAACAAGTAGCTACATGGTAATTTGTCTTCGGGCCTCCTCGGCGATGTCCCTTGTACCATTCGCAGCATCTCGTTATCACCGAAGAATGACGGAATTGGCCGATTATGTACGATCATTGCTATTTTAAGATGCAAAACATTTGGATTTTTATAACTTAAAATTTACAGAAGATTTACAGAAAAAAGCTCTAGAACGAAGCTTTTTGGAAAGCTAAAACTTACATGTACTATTGTTTTGGCCCTTATTTCAGTCAAAGGATGCTGCATATGGAGGAGCACGTGACATATAGAGGAGCACGTGATTACAAATGTTGGGGGTAAAAGACTGACCATAAGCTCGTGCTGTTGTATTGAAATTGCTGTATTGAATTGCTGTATTGAAATTGGCGCTATGTCATAGGTCCATATATTAGGTAACTATTACAGCTACAACTTTGAAACTGTATACAGTTGTTTTACATCATAACTTGACCCAGCATATCAGGTTTCATAACTCTATGCTGCTTTCTGCAAAAGTTATGCCCCTTTTTGAACTTATTATATTGGTTAAATTTTCCGTTAAGGTCCACTTTTTAGCCAGTATGTTTTTGGTAAAAAGTATGACTTATTGTCATCCCTTGATCGGCGTCTGCGTATTTGGTAAAGTTTTATGTTAAGGTGCACTTCTTTCAGTAACTATAACAGATACAGCGTTGAAACTTTGCCTGAGCATACTATTTCCTGACGCAGGCCATGCAATACTGGTTTCCACCCTGGAAAATATCATGATCAGCCCTACGTGACACGCACCTGTGACAAAAATCAGTGTCAAACATTCAAAAAACCAACTGTATGATATCTTACCACTACAAACCACTCCTTCCGAATGCATGTCCACCTACCCCAGCCAATTGTCATATCAGCTTCTTTTTTGATATTTTCTTTACTTAATTCAAACTACCTCAACTTCTAAATATCTTCATAACATTCTAGAAATATATATCATCAGCAATTAATGCGAACACTTAAATATGTTTTGATATCTTAAGTAGGTGCCTTTGTTCTGAAGTTACTATTGCTTACTGTTGCCAAAAACTTTTTATAATTTTTAAAATATTTCTACATTTTTGTTGTTATATAAATAAAAATTTGCAAATAAATACACATGTTTGTTTCCTCCTTTTGAAAACATTCTGCGCCGCCCTGAAGCTTTGCATCAGTTTCTTTGCATCAGTTTCTTCTTGTATTTCATTGTTACATTTTTAGATGTCTATACACGTCTCAAGAAACTTTAACACCCTGACACTATACTGCTTAAAGGTTCGAGGTAGTGCATTTTTTTCTTATGATGTGTATTTATTGATATTCACACTAGCGTTTGTTTAGTGCTGTGTGGCGGCCGTAAAAAGTCGCCGCGACTACAAATCAGTATTATTATTATTTACTGGTCCTTTGGGATCATTAAGCCGATTCTGTGTTACTTTAAATCAGAATATCGCTTAAGCCGGTGCTAGGAGGCGTGAGAGGTGTTGCATCTTATAATTACCTCTCATGAACAGGCTCAATAAAACCGAGTATGCTACTTTTCTCTCTTGTTTGTGTTTGTAACTTCCAAGGGATCACCTTTTCAGTATTTATATAGAGAATAATAAATGGGCTTTAGCTCGAGGGCTGATATGAGTCGAGGGCTTGATATAGGGTGTGATATGAAAATACACATTTTTTAATATATTTATCATACACTTCAGCTTTGTGTACTGTGTCTACGCTGTTTTCCAGGGAGAAAAACATAATGCTAATAATAGATCTAGTCAATTACAATATGTTCATGTCTGTCGCGTAAGTGGCACACAACATTTACGGTTTTCCGAAACTTAATTAAAAATGAATGCCGTTATTCGTTTTTTTCCGAGATACGTCCGTTGTAACAATCTGTTAATATAAGCATTTAAAACAAAAGATAAGTATCTGAATTTCGTTAGAAATACGTAAGTATAAACGTCGAACAGGAAAATGCAGCTTTCATAGAACACAGTAAATTCAAAAACATTTCGAGTTTTATGATTTTATTGCACAAAACAACACATTGCTTATGTCGTTTTTTCTCAATTCCTTTAAAACGCTGAGTCTGGCTAGAGTTAAATGAATTACCAGCAATACGTTGATCTAGTGCACAGTTACATCTTGAGAAAAAAGTACGGATGCTTAATATTGCGTATTTGTTTTGATTGCTTTAGTCCTTATGCAGTAGGTTGAGGGAGGGACATCACACACAGTCCTGCGGCTGGGTATCCGATGCAACCTAAGACATATATCATGGTTTGAGAATATTTTGAACTGAACGTCATGCATGAATAAATAGTGTTTAACAAACTTTAAATTGGTTGAAATGAGGCATGATGACAGCAGAACGTGCCAATCACGGAGGTGAAGATGAAGCAGAACGTGCCAATCACGGAGGTGAAGATGAGTACTGGCAAGAACATGTTCACGACACGACAAGGAGATTAAACAGATCAAACACAATAGGTGATTGATTAAGATTGTCCAGTTACCATTTTGGGTTATTCTACATTATTTTGGAAATGACAGTTAGATATTCCTTTGGCCCATACCAGCTGGAGCCCGGTAAGACATATACGATGCTAAACTATAAACTATAAAAGGTCAGTGGCAAAAAAAGCCGCTGGGGGTTTAAACCAGGTTCTAGGGTGCACCAAACCTCACTCTTACAATACTGTCATCCCAATAAAACGGGACAGTGTAAATAAATAAATCCCCACCATGAAATATTCTCTAACCATATATATAGAGTCCCAAATGAATGACAAGCATTTTTACCGGTATACGTAATGTATGCAATAATGACTACTGGTCTGGCCATTATGCGGACTCGGTTTTCATTTACAGAGCATTTCAAACAAACAAGTACTATATCAGCTCCTAACTTACTACAACTTTACACCTTCCAGCAGAAATGTTTTATCAATTAATGACATATTTCGAACCTATTGTGTTTGGGGGTGAGGTGGGGAGAGAGAATTTCTACAGATATGCAATTTTTCTTCAGATTATGAGGCCCACCCAATAAAGCATTTGTGACCAGTACACATAATTACACATTAAACAATGTTGTGTATTTATTGTGTTGTGCTCTGAATTTTGGTCTGAAAACAGTTAAGCAATACCAGATAAGTTTTGTATTCAAAAGCTAAATTATGAACATATATTTCTTCATTAAAGTAAATTACAAAGTGTTGTTAAGCTATTCTTAACCTCAATATAGCAATGCTAACTATACACATAAAGAACTAAGAGCGGGCCTCAATTTATATACATGAGTTGATCAGCCATGAAGTGTACTGGCTGTAAATATTCAAGCTTCCCATGCTTTTTCAATGACAATTGGAAGACACATTTCCCAACTGAATGTAGTCGTTTAAAAAATATGGATAGCATGCTTTTTAACTGCTTACTTCTCGCTGACTGATTACCACAGAGACATTATATTGAGGCCCCATCACAGTTTTTTTTCTTTTCATTTACTATTACCTTAGTTTTTCATATATAAATATATTATAACTAAAAACACTAGATCGTTTATTATGCGGGAGCATATAGTCGCCGCTTTTTCCGTCCGTCCGTGTGTGCGTCCATGCGTCCGTGCACAATTTTTGTCCGGAGTATAACTCAAAAAGTAGGCTTGATTAAAGTTCGTGTGATTAGGACAATGAGACGGAGTGCAGTTCATAGGAACCATAACTCTAGCTTCACTACTTTTTTAATTATCTCCCTTTTTTGAAAAATCTTATCCGGAGCATAATAGAGTTCCGTACGGATTCATTTTGAATAAGGAAGCACTCACACTAAACATTACGTTTTTTCTGTGTAACTTTCGGGATGCATCCATCGGTTCTACCGATTCTCTTGTTGTTATTATTAATATCAGAAAACAAACAACAACACACGAACTAGAAGTGATACTTTTGCTGCACCATATATTAATATTAGTTCCACCTATGGCCCATATGAGGTTGTCCATACGGATTTGGTAACCACTAGTCTACACTGTTCAACAACACATTTTGGCATGATTTCTCTGCGATGCCAGGTGTTGTCTCCATTTCTGGCAGTACTTTTCTTCACAATACATCTTGGGTCGTTCCATGCCGCACAGTTGTATAACATTGCCCAAAATCACAGCCCTATATCTTGTATTTTTGCAGAAGAATTTTTAAGATTTGTTAAATGAAACTGATAAGCCCCATTGCGAGGGCATTCATGACCTCAGGTGCACCATTCGAACCAAACATATAAAATGCTTCACATAAACTTGGGGTCGTCCGTGGTCGAGTGGTCTCAGACTTGAAATCACATTTCCCTCACCGCTGTGGGTTTGATTCCCCATGGGGCCAGGACTGTTTAGTATGTGAGTATCAAGCTATCCAGCTTGCTTGCGGAATGTCGGTGGTTCTACTTAGATGCGCGACACTTTAAAACTGCTTGCATATGATTAAATAAAAAATTGAGATTTCAATTTTCCTCAATATTTCACCAAAGTTTTAAACATATTATTGATGCACTATTATAAAAAATTAGTAATATGTAAAAATAATTTGCTTTCAACTATTCCAATAATGATTGAACAAATGCAAGTGAAGAGAAAAACTAACGGGACGCTTCTAACACCAAACACTCAACCATATCAACATACACATACTATTTATACAATGAGATATAGACTTTATAAAAGTCTCCTTTAACTCCTTCTTGGCTGACCGTCCATTAATAACATGTGATCTTGAAGATTTAGTTAGCATTAATAAAAGCGTTAAACCCAAGTGACTTTTAAATAAACTTAAAAGGCGTACATAGAACTTAAATAGTGTGAACTTTTTTTTTATATCATTACTGTGGTGGAGGATATCAGGTGTTGGATTTTACCCTACCCAGAGACTTCTGGGGTTCGTCATTGCTGGCGGTAAAGAAAGATAACAACAACAACAACAACATAGCTCCTACATTAAACAAAATTCCTTGTTGGATGTTATACAGAAAATGTGCCAAATGCTCGTACATTATCTTGTAATAGCCCCCCTCCGTTGGTGTTGTCAGTCTCAATTAGCACGAGGCTTTGTGTTTATCTAATATGCAATCAATTATTTAATATGCCAAACGAAAATGTATAACATCCACCAAGTGTGTCACAGTATGTAAATAAACATCCGTGAATTATCAAATATGTCATAAATCGACATTATGTTGTTTTCGTTTACCAGGTTTACACCCCCTCCACCCCCACCCACTCTCTCTCTCTCTCTCTCTCTCTCTCTAAAAAATATTAGTGAAACCTACATTAAGAGACTATCGAAGGGAAGAGAAACTATGATATATTCACACAGTTTGTGCTGTTTGTTCTAATGTTATCCAAAAACCGATCTCTTAATACAGTTGGTGTCTTAATACAGTTTTTTTTGTAAACGTTACACATTTTACTGAAAAGGTTGTCTCTTAGCACATGTGGTCTCTTAATACATTTTTTGTTGTTTAAACTTTACCCACTTTTACTAAAAAGGCGGTCTCTTAACGCAGGTGATCTCTTGAGCAGTTTTGACTTATTATTTTACACTATGCCTGTGGTTCGATAGTCAGTTGTCGAACCTAAAATGCGCTCTATATATCAAACACGAGTAGGGTCATGGCCACATGCGCAGGGGGTCTTCAACATTGCGTTATGATATTACTTTTCACTTTATCATCCGACACAGCGTAATTACGTTCGACTGCACGTCGACCAAAATCACATATGTTTGTGGTTACAGGAAAATTAGAAAATGACGGATTATAGTAACCGATTATCTTCGAAATTATTTTCTTATCGTTGTTTTTTAAACAAACTGATGTAAAGTACGATATTTACCAAACGAATAACAAAGCAAGTGAAACTGCGATCTGTCAGTCCTAATTAAAACGAGCATATTTTTTTCTGTCAATGTGCACGTGAGAAACAATTATTTTTATAAGAACTCTTTTTACGACACAAATCCAAAACAGAAACACAACACGCACGATTTCACTCATTTGTTTTAACCACGTCAAAACATAAAATATTCTTAGACTTGTTATCAAGCTATGCAGCCCAGCCGGGGTTATACAGAAAAATAATGAATGAGTTAACATGCTGGAACTAAAGTACAATAGCAAGGGAACGCCATCGCACGACGTGGGAAAGCCGTTATAGAGCTATTGTAGAATGAAGGAACTCTCATAAATAGTAGATATTCGTGCATGTCCCCAGTGGTGGCTCTATAAGCTGCAAATAACAATGATATACATACATATACTTATGTATAATGCAACACACACTATTAAAATATACATACACAATGATTTATACATACCATCCATACATTATTTAAGGAATTTCGGACTCCACACACTTAAAGGGACAAATGGCAGTTTTGAGTTTTATTCAAACATTTAAATTTGTTCCTCGATTTACTTATCCTGCATCAGTTTGACTTTAAAACAGCTTGCATATAAATAAATAAAAAATGAGATGTCAGTTTTCTTCACTATTTTGCCAAATTTTTATATATATTATTGGTGCAATATTATAAAAAAGTTAGTAATATGTAACAATAATATGCTTTGAACTATTCTAACAATTAATATTAATGATTGAACAAATGCAAGTTAAGAGAAAAACTAACGGGACGCCGTGAGTTTTTTAAAAAGCAAGACTGCCATGTGTCCCTTTAAAACCACCCAAATGTTTTTCAAGCCTAAATGAAAACCAAGAGTGATTTCTGCTCTATATACGCCAGATTTACTATTTATTTCGAAAAAATAGTTTATTATACGGGGATTTGTTTGGAGTAAAATGTAACAGCCGTTACGATCGGCAATATTTTAGACACACCCCTCATGCGCAATATTCTATGAAGTTAAGCTCCGCCCGTCATCCAATGAAAACCGTGAAAGGGCATATCATGAGGTATTCCGAAGGTAATGTTATTCATCGGAAAGTGAAATGCAGCGTGTCAAATAAGATTCATCGTAGCGAATGCAGTAGCAGTGTAAATATCATACAATAATTGCAGTCACTCAACATTTAGATTACAAACAATGTGATTGGTTAAAGGACGATCACATGATCAATTTAAGCCACATTCATTTTCCAATGAACTGTACGAGGAACTACGTCCATCCGCCATTCAAAGAGTGTGCGTAAAAGCAACATCAACCCGTATTTATTCTAATAATTTGTTTTAATAAATTAAGAAAATAAGTAATTTTAGGATAGTAATTGCAATTATAAGGGTTTAATGTATTTTTATTTGCGTTCATCGGAAAATAACTGCAATTGTCTCATCACACAGCAAATAATGCCCAAAATAACTGCAATTGTCTCATCACACAGCTTAACATAAAGCCCTTCGGGCATTATTTGCTGTTTGATGAGACAATTGCAGTTATTTTCCGATGAACGCAGATAAAAATACATTAAACCATTAAATAAAAGGGATTGAAATACAAGATAGCTGTTCTTGATGGCATAATATCAGTGTTTTGTCATTTTCATAAAAAAAAAAAAAAAAAAAAAAAAAAAAAAAAAAAAAAAAAAAATCCATTGTTTTGGGTATGAGGTGGACAAATATAAGTTAAGACTTTAGATAGTTTAATTTTCTGCTGTCTCAACCTTTACGATTTAACACGCGAACAGTTCTAACGAGACGTATTTTGACTGAACAGTTTTTATTTCTTAACTGAATTTTAGAGCTTTTTTTCTTATTTACTACTTAAACGTCGTGCTCCTCTGATACAAACATATTTATATTTAGAGACCATCACAATTGCACACGCAAATGCCAATATACAGTTGGCTCAAACTCACACAATAGCACCTTTACTGTGAGAATAATGCCAAGTGTTGGTGTATTTATACCACAAACCAAATTACAAACGTAAACAAATCTGAAGGATGTGCCATTGCCAATAAATAAAAATGATGGTATTAATTAGTATGTACGAGATGGCCTTGAACTCATTAGTAAGCACGTGATAATGCAGTGCATACAATACGGCGAGACGATTTTTGATATACACCGTCCTCCGACGCTCTGCAAACGTCCATATGTAATAAATGAGACTAGTGATAAGGTGTAGCACACCCATTGCAATACAGGAAGTGTCGGCCTGGGGTAGTCGCATAATGGCGTCAATAAATAATTCTCATTTCTTTTTGTAAAAAAAGGCATTTTCACTAATTTAAAGTGCTATTTTTGGTTTATATCACATTGTTGATCTATTTGTTACATTTTTCAAGCATTGCCATGTTAAAATTGTGAGTTTTGAATTTATTTTGCTTATATGGAAATGAGTGTATGAATACAATATTATGGCATCTCAGTGTTTATGTTTTTAAAGGGACCATTCATTCATGAGACAAGTTCTTTCTTAGAAGATACATGACCCCCATTCTGTGGATTTTTTGGCAGCATATATGCCATTTGTGATGAGAATGTAAGTTATTCATTTTTAAATTGGGCCCAGATATGAATGACAACATGGCATTTAAATTTTAATTCACACACAACTCAATGCAATAATCAATGGGTGTGTTACACCATAATGGTCATGCTTTATTTTACGGTGTGTTTTCACAGTGTGAGAGTATTTTGTAATGGTTAACTTGGCGTTAATTGTGCAAACTGTGTCTACTGTACGAGGAAATATTAGCTGGCATTGAAAAAGAAAATGAAAGTAAATTAGCTCTTTAATAACAAGGCGAAGACGGACCTTTCCAGCGGCAGTAATGCTGTTACAGTATTGATTTGGAAGATGGAAATCATTTTATGTTTGATTTGTCCTTGTGAAGCAAGAATCCGCAAAATTTAAATTAAAACATAGATATTTTAATATGCCAAGCATGTTTGAACTCGTAGAATTACTCCAGACTCACGATAAATATTTTTGTTATCAAGTTAACAAAATATGTAAATACAGAATTAGCTGTAAGAAATTCAAACTTTATTAGTTAAACACATTTAGATATTTCGTATTTTCATTCTCATGTATCAGTTTGTTGATGTTAAGAGTGTACTTTTGTCTAAAATCACTTGACGTATTAGGCATGAATATGTGGGACACGGACAAAACCCCTCCCGGACAAAACCCCCTCCACTGTTTTTTTACCTGGGTGGATAAAACCCCTACACACACATATATATATATATATATATATATATATATATATATATAATACTGTTTGATGTTTGTTTGATATTGTATTAAATTGTAGTGTATGTTTGCTTGGTATTAATGTTTTGTTCTTTCATGTTCTTTAAAAAAATGAAATAAAATATCAAAGACTAATCCTTTCTTATTTGCTAATTGATGAATGTTCATTCATTAACAGTGTTACGATTTTAGATTATCTTATATTAACTCACGTTTTAAATATAAATGTATATGGTTTAATTTCGTAGTTTAGTTTGATCACATATATAACCACATACTTACCTGACTTCATTTAATCCCTTGTAGAGGCTGTAAAGCTTATATTTTAGTGAAGGCAGATAATGTAGGTATTTGGATTGTCCTGCCAGATTAGCTGTGGTTGTTGCAAGCTGATGTCATTTGGTGCATTGGCTGATGTGGTGGCTGTTCACGCAGCAAGTCTGATGTCATCTGGTGCGTTGGCTTGTTTACCTAAGCTGAATTATGTTGGGGCAGTGCTAGCTACTTGCTGGCTGTCCATGCAGCACGATCATGTTGTTAGTATGATGGGTGTGCGACCTACTTGCTGGCTAGCTGATGTCATTTGGTGTAATGGCTGATGCTGTGCGACCTACATGCTGGCTGTCCATGCAGCAAGCTCATGTCATTTGTGTTAGGATGATGGGCGTGCGACCTACTTGCTGGCTGTTGAAAGCGGTCATTTAGTTCACTGGCTGGCTTAGCTTGCTTAGCTAAATGGCTTATGTTAAGAGTATATAAAGGGCTAATATTCTTCAGTTCGGGGTTCTTGGTCAGCATTTTCAGTCAGAATTATTGAAGTACGTTTCTTAAGAATGAGCAGAATTTTAGAGGGAGAGAGAGAGAGACTTTTAAAGTGTAACTATAGGAGATTTTAGCAATTATTCTTACTTAAAAGAACTTTGATATTTGGATTATTTCCTCTGACATATTATTTGGAACGGTGCTTGACAGCTATTAGAAACGTTTATTAAAAGTCATCAACTTTGTGAAAGACTTTTATATTTACTACGTCCTTATACATCTCATCTACAAGGAACATTTGTGTGGAAATAATATTTAAGTATTATTTCTAAATTACGAACGTTTCGTAATTCGTAACAATACCAATGTCATACCTAATGGGAGGGGTTTTGTCCACCTTTCCAAATTCTTGGGAGGGTTTTGTCCACTTATGAAAAATCTTGAGATGGGTTTTGTCCACCTATGTAAAAAACAGTAGGGGGAGGGGTTTTGTCTTATATAACGGTGTACGTATGTACACATACTGAAAAGGGGATCCCTTGGAAGCAACAAACACAGACAAGAGATAAAAGTAGCAGACTCGGTTTTTGTTTGTCTGTTTGCGTGTTTGTTTCTGTGTTTTGTGGTTTACTGTCCTCCTTGAATGCTACTTTCCCTGTCCGATCTTTTTATATTTCTTTTTTATTGATCTTGTTAATGAGAATCAATCTATTTTGAAACACCTCTCACGCCCCCGAGTACCGGCTTGGCGGTATTCTGCTTTAAAACCACACAGACTGATTTTGTTGATTCCAAAGGACCAGTAAGTAATAGCACTACTGATCTGAAGTTGGGCGACTTTTTACAGCCGCCATACAGCACTAAGCGAACGCTAGTGTGAATGTCAATAAATACCACTTGAGATGCACCGATAGATTGTTCACTTAAAGGAAAACTGCTATGTCTTTGTTTGCCTCCACCGGCATGGTGAACTTAACTTCACTGACATCTGCAATACTCCTTTGAAGGTCTGATGCGCTGGAGCTTCGAAATCAATCATGTTTGTAGTAGGTATCAGGCCTTCCAAAACTGTTTAACACAAACTCCTGAGATTTTTAAAATTTAAGATTTAACATGCGCGAAGAACATTTTAAATGGAAATTTGGACCGCGCGGCTTGATTTTCGCACTATTTTTTAAAGCGCAAATTTGAATTATTTATACAATTAATACAAGTTGATGAATTGTTTGATAGTTATAGAAAATAATAAATTAGCATAGTATTTTGATTAGTAAGACTTGGTTTAGTTTCTACCACAACTGCTTTTTTATGAAAGTGCACTTACTCTTCCACACAGATGCGTGCTAAATGCAAATACAAAGTCAACTATTATACAAATTATAATCATCGTACACAGCAGCAACAGCTCTAATAGTTGTACCACACACATGAAGTTGCTAGTTCCTCACACTTGCTATTTCATTTAGGGTGACCAATTAAAGAAATCTCAGAAATTTGGCGGGCCTGAGGTGTTATTCCAATGTTGTGATCCTCACCAGCAGACTGAATTACTAGCAGTTAAAATGAAAAAAACGTTTATAGGTTTATTGTTGATATTTTAGAAGCAATCTATACTCTAGGCACATATACCCGTTTACCTGTGCATGGCTTGTGTAGAACTGATGGAAGTATATTCGTCTGGCGTAGAAGTTTCCGTCTTTGCAAATGTGTCAGCTGTTGCCATTTCCATTAGGTGTTCTGTTGTTCCAAACACCAGGATTCGCTGTTCCTGCCCGTCATTAGCGATGCTGAAGGTATATACTGGTGTTGTCTCTTGCAATTAAACCTCCAAGACGATATCAGACCGTGGTGCTTTTGGTAGGGCCGCAACTACTTTGACCTTGACCTTGTCTGAAAATGACAAAGCACTTTACATGAAAATGTTGCTATAAAAATATGTAAGGTTACTGTTACGTATATATATACTCTGTAAAAAAAGTTTTGGACCATGGCAGTGTTCGAACCCGTACAATGATCGCTGAACCTTACGATTCGACCATAACCCTTATTATCTCAGTTGATAATTCACAATAGATCAACAATCAACAATAATTATCGTTTACAATGAAAGTTTGCGAAAAAATAATAATCTTTTTATTGGTTACTCGAATGTGTCTGTAACTGTTACTTTTAATGGACTTTGCAACATTTTTTACAGACCCGTTGTGTGTTCGCGATATTTTTTTAAAATCAAATCTTGTTTGAAATTCAATGTTTCTGGTACCAAATTAACGGGTAGGGTAGACCTTGGTTACTAAAAAAAGATACTTAATTTCTGCCCACTAGTTTTATTTTTATATGACTTTATATACCCTGGTCCAAAACATTTTTTTACGACTATACAACGATGGTAGACACATCTTAATTGAATTGTTAAATGTGTAGTATATGCCATTTGGCTTTTCTTGAGAGAAAACTACGATTGAATTGTTTTTGCAATTGGATTTACTTGAAAGTAAACATAGCATTCATACAAAAATGAATATTTCAAGAATAAATCATTTTGAACATCTCAAGGGATATAAATCAGAAAATAGTCTTATCTCTGTAACTACTTAAGTATTACGCATCACATAAGTCCCTTGCTCTATTGTTGTACAAGAGTCTTCCTGCCAAGAGTGCTTTCTTATGCCCTCGTGGGCCTCTTGTTGATTGTCACGAGCAGTGCGATTATTGACAACTGACTTACCTTCGATATTTTAATAGATTTGGAACTTGATATCGAGGACTACATTCAAAATACAAACATTCCAATGGTTTTGTCGTTCTGATGGCTTTTTCATTCCAATGGATTTTCCAATATGTTTTTGTGAATATGCCACAAATCCATTCATTTCCCATTTTGCTACGCAGACAATATTTGTTTCATTCCATGTAACTGGAAAAAACATTCTAAGCACATGTCGTCACAGAGTAATCACGCGAATGTTGTTGGGGAAAACACGAGGGTGGACCTATAAAGATTTATGAGGGTGGGCCTCAAAGCTTTCGATGTTAGCGGGCGGAATACGTATGTCCATATGAGGTAATGGCGACTTTGATCTTTGACCTATTGACACCCCCCCCCCCCCCCAAAAAAAAATAAAATAATGATATGACCCATTTCTCTTATGTCCCCATGCCCAACCAATGCCTTTGATATGGGTTATAAAATGATCTGACATATCTACACCACGAGCATGCAACTCTCATCTGGATGATCAGTCTTGGCAGATAATGGAATGCTTCCAGAACTGACTTGGCGTTTATGCTTCTACGTTATTTAACTGGCTATCACCGTCGCATTCTCAACCAGTGAATTCATAAAAGCGTCGTCGTTTTTCCCGTCTAAATAGACCGATGCGCAAAAATAAGGTCCGTTCAATTTTTTTAAGTTCACTTGTGTCGCTTGCATGACTGTCAGTGAAGCGTTTTCATTGGGTTAAAACTTGTCTTCACTCAACAACGGGTATCTATGCTCTCCTATACATGGAGGACATGAAGAATACTACCTGTCTACGTAATAGGCTGTTATATGCAAAATGTATTATTAGTTAAGTTTTCTATCTCGGAGAACAATAAGCAGTTACATATTTAGATTTGTCAGTTGATCTATCCTTTTTTGTTGCTGTATTTTTCATGTTTACTTTTGTTATACCTATTAACCGAGTTGTAAAATCAATAATGCAATTGATATTTCTATAGTGACTAATAAGTTTCATTAGGCTGGGTATTTATTTGTTTACTTAATATTGCCTGTATTATACTGTATTGTTTTGTATATGTAATATTTTGTAACGATGTTATTTGTCACTTTAAAAAAATAATAAAATATAAAAATATATGTGCTTATTTCAGGAAGTACAATCTAACTGTACAGTTTGAAGACACGGAGTGCAATTGTTTTAATAAATGCTGGAACAGAAACAACAACTATTGTTAAAGTTTGAAATGGAGATATCTCTGCATTTGCAATATAATTAATATGAAAGAACTGTATAAAGTTTCATGATCATAGGTTAATAATTTTCCAAGTTATAAGCTGGTTTAGGTTAGGTTTCAGGTTTAAGTTTAAAGAGCATAACTGCTAAATGAAATTCAGAGTTACTGGGCCATAAAATTGAAAAAAAGAGAACAGTATGAAGTTTCATAACCATAGGTCATGTTTTGCCAAGTTATGAACTAGATTATGGGATAAAGTGTTCATTTTGGCTTGGTAGAAGTTCTCTTCATTGCATTGCTATTTCACATTGGCTTGGTCAACCACATCTATGCTATCCAATAGCAATCACAGTCTACTACCATACCTTGTCTCTTATGATTATGCTTAACACTCTGCTAGTAGCAGAACCACCTTTCATTATCATTACGTGGTCACGCCTTAATTCCATTAAGCGATGGGAAAGCTTATATTAGCAGGATTTTATAACGAATATTTCGACAATAAAACACATTTAAAAACATTTTTTATTGAAAACAATGCGATAACCTGTTTAATATTACCTATTAAATGTATTAATTTTACAATATGTAAACTGTTTAAGCCGAAATTATGGTTTTATTTCATACCCCAGCCAATCTCGTTTATGCTTCTTGGAGTAGGGGTTGGATGGGGTATGAAAGTTAATACTCGGACCACGTAATGTAGCTTGCAAATAGCAGAATAACTAACATAATCATGCATTCCTACTAACACGTCTAAACAAAGATGACAATAATTAGATATTAGCTTGACTGAACAGGTTCAATAGAAGGCCATAATGTGTATACAATTATATACTCACGGTCAATGAAAACGCACCACAAAACAATCATTTTAAAAGTTAGAATTGAGACATTTTGGACAATACATGATATAATCCATATAACGAGGGTCGACATTTAACAGTTTTTGCGCGTATATCTGGATTTAGTGCATTCCGCATTGGTGTTATGTAATGCATATGCATTTCCAGTTTTCTTCTGTTACATCGCACAAAGAATATCGTTTTTTCAATAACATTCATGGAATAATACTGTGAGACGTAAAACAATAAAAAGGCCAGTAAACCCAAATGGAATTATTCCGAGACAGATTAGTGTAGCTTGAAATATAGTGGAACAGTGTTCTTTTTATGAGTATGCATTGTAAACAATGACAAATTACAAGGTATAGAACTGCGTAACTGCTTGTCATAAAAGTCTACCAATAAATATGTGAGTCAAATTAGGTATCAAGATTCAATACACACAAAAAGGTAACTATTCAGTTTTTCAGCAGTTTTATTCCAAATGGTTTGCAAACAATCCAACAGCATACACATATGAGTTAATGGTGCGACCTGCCGCTGTTTTATTTCTAGCAAATATTAGTGTCATTTGAAATGTATTGTATGTTATCATAATGTCGTTGTATATTCTGCTCCTACTCTGCACTGCCTTTATGGTCCGCGTGCACATGTATTACTTTTGTTCATTGCACGTGGCGCATGGCTATGTCATCTTCTGTATCAGCAACTTTTTTGGTGACCAATTATTGAAATTCAACTCCGCCCTTTTATTTGAGCAAACGGACTACTCACAGAATTATAATTGCGTCACAAAAGTCAGCAATCGGCTATATAGTATTGTGCAAAACCATTAGGCAAGGTTACTATTGTTCGGGGCGCTTGTTTCAGCCAAAGGTTTTTTCTGTAGTAGCTTCAGCAATTTGAATAACACGTACATCGATTATGTATCATTAGAACTGGTATTTTAGTGGTGAATACAAATACCTTATTTTTGAAAATCGGTTGAGAAATAAATATTTTACAGCACAAATGAGTTTTGAATGGACATTTGCCATGTATATTCCTTGCTGGTGGGACAGCAGAATATTAAGAAATTTCAAATAACTTCGGTTAGCTTTCATATTTTGCAATACAACTTTCAGGGTGTCTTAATGTACGAATATCCAACAATTTAAAACCATTTTTTGATGAAAAACCTAAAAAACAACAACATTTCCTTGCAGCAGAATTTTGCAATTCCCCATCAAATATATCTTTCGCAAATGAAATTTTTATTTCTTTACCGATTTTGAAAAGTTATGCATTTTTATTTACCATTAAACATGTTTGTTTCACGGATAAAAACATTATTTATTTACTGTATGCATTTTGTCTGAAAAGTCCAAAAAAACTTTGGCTGAAACAATATTTTTTCTGCTATTAGTTTAACGGAATTTGTTTTTATGTAAGTGTTCTCTTTATGCGCCTTTTTATGTGTGTTTCAATCAAAGCGAGCTCCTTCAGTTTCAGTGGAATCTGCAACATAAAAAAAATATGCAACTAGATTAAAGCTTTTGATGAAGGAGTTGGTATGAATTTATTTTCGGAAACGATTGACTCTTTACAATATTTAGCACACTGGTGCTTAAGTCTCTAACTGTGTATGGCGTAAACGATCATTATTTAGAAATAAATAAAGGAACGCACGGCACGGCGTTCTTGATTGATTGATTTAATTGGATTTTATAGACGCACCAACAGCTGAGGTCATATGGCGACTTTCCAGCTTCCATTGGTGGAGGAAGACCTCAGGTGCCCCTCCGGGCAATTTTCGTGCAAGGGCGGGCACCTGGGTAGAACCACCGACGTTCCGCAAGCCAGCTGGATAGCTTCCTCACATAAAGATTCCTAGGCCCCTGAGGGATCGAACCTACAGCAGACGGCGTTCTTGAAATGGCATCAAGATATGTTATATACTTAACATTAATTAAAAGTGCAAGTTATTTTTATTTTGTGTTTATTTTATTTTGTGTTCATTTTTTAATTAAAATGTCTCCAAGATCGATTGTAGTGTTATGTACATGTTAGAAATTATCCTTATATTCCTTATAAATCTGGTGACCAATCAAATTCATGTATTGAAAGAAGTAAAATCGAAATTATGCGAAATGCACGCTTCCTACCAAACTTGCGTTTTTAATGGCGTTAAGTATATTATATATATATATTCGTTATTTCTCAATAGATTTCACAGAATTTGTGGTAAATTTGTTAGTAATAGTACAGTTTAATTTAAATATAAATTGAACTAATGTAGATATAATAAAACTTGTAATCTGATTTACAAGTATGAAGTTTTAATTTGTGTGGATGGCTTTTAGAAAGAAATTGCCGGCGTCACTGTAATCGAATATAAAGCTACTTAGACATGAAAATGCAGGAATTATGGAATACAATTATGTTAATTGTAATAGGACAAAAACGTTAGCATTATCATAGAATATACCGAATCATAAATTTGCTATAATGTACGGCAAAAACAGTTGGTAAATTAGTAAATATTGTCTTGCGGTCTTTCTTTATGAATACATCCAGTCGTTAATTCTACTATACTGAACAAAAAACGAAACGTTCGACATTTTTGCTGGTATTTCCATAGACAAGTTTTTGAGGGGATATAAAAGCTTAAACAGCGTTTTAATACAACGTTTGATGTTTGTAAGCACACTTAAGTGAGTACTAAATATCCCATTAAACAGTCTCAAATTTTCCAAGCAATAATCTTTTATGGATGATATGGTAATGTTAAAGGGAGGTAATTTGATGATAATTGATAATCAAAAGCTGCCATCTACACAATCTGTGTTAGGTTTTTTTGTGATTTGTTTGGTAAGGAATATATAGAAAATATTGTCTCGGACAAATTTGGGTAATTTTCGTAGATTTAATTTGTTTTTGTGACCAAAAAGCATGTTTTAAGAAAAAGGGGACGAACTCCCTTGTGTACTGAACTTTTCAAAAACATCTTTATTTGAATTATTTTTGGTAGTCTAGTTATTCTTAAAACCATTATTTTTTCCTGTTTTGCTGTCTAGACAATCAGCATCAACATCAGCGGACGTTTCTTTTTTTGTTCAGTATATATGATTTTTTATAACATCAAAAGTAAAAACCCTTAATGTTCTTAGAATACAATCAAAGACTAAATGTCTAGACACTGATGCTCTTTATGCAACGCCCAACAGTTTGCTCTTTATGGCAGTAATACTAGACATAATGTACCATTTGTAAAAAAAAATAAAAAAAAATAAAAAAAAATGCTCAATATATTATAAGATGTGAGTTATAGTTGTGTAGGCCTAATGTCACTAATATATTTAATCTTTTTTGTATAGTTTATGCCGGTTATTTTTCGGAAAAAAATGGGGAAAAATGCAATGCAGATTTATTCCCACACCCAGTTTAATTGGTTAGCATAATAACAACACTCTTTATCTAGATTTTATCAAAACGGCCTTATCTACATACTTCTCCCTCACCCTTGATGGCAAGAAAATACTCCAGCATTTGGATTATATTTCATTGCGACTTATTTTAAATGTCTACATGTCATGAATATTTATGCGGCAGCCTTTTTTGAATGGCATTTTACAGCTTAAAGGGACACACGGCAATCTTGATGTTTTAAAAACTCGCGGCGTCCCGTTAGATTTTCTCTTCACTTGCATTTGTTCATTAATAGCAATTGTTAGAATAGTTCAAACAAATTATTTTTACATATCAGTTCTAACCTTTTATAATAGTGCACCAATAATATGTTTAAAAATTGGTGAAAATAGAGAGAAAAAAAATGAAATATCTATTTTTTATTTAATCATATGCAAGCAGTTTTAAAGTCAAAATGACGCATGATAACTAAATTGAGGAGCACATTTAAATGTCTGAATAAAACTCAAGATTGCCATGTGTCCCTTTAAAGGTACTAGGTGGGGGATATTTCTTACTTCTGATGTGTTTCCTCTGTACATTATTCATAAACTTCCTTATCGTTTTAATCCAACATATTAAACTATACCGCACTAATAGACTGCGTTTCTCAAAAATCTAAATAAAGATAAATAAATATTGAAAATAAGGGCAGTTTTTTTACACAGTTTTGCTATTTTACCTGAAAATTAAAAATGTTCCATATGGTATAGACAAAAAATATGTAACTTCTTACCACTAAGTCTAGTAGGCCTATACAGTGTTACTTGGTTTTCTTCCTTATAATTCATGTTAATCTTAATTATCAAAATCATTTGTCATTATTGACATTGGACATATTAATGAGCCTAAGCTTATGGTGAATTATATAATCATGCTGTAATTACCCGTTAATAAGCGTTTAAAAAGTAAAAGATAATAATAAATATTATATACTCTGTGATGAATTATAGAAATTTCCCAGTTTGCGAAAATCTATAACATATCCCTTCCTCTACTGTGCTATCTCGCATAGTGTGCAAGATAGCACAGTAGCCAAATGTTATGAACTAAACGACAGACGTCACGATATTACGTCACGAATTGACGTCATGATATTACTCCGCGCTGTCGCCAAAGGAGTGACAGAAGAAGGAATACTTGTGTAAAAAGACGATTGGGAAGAAATTCATCACAGAATATATATTACATAGTTTAATTAACATTTTTGTCGTGATACGGAAAATAATTCACTCGTGAGAAATATTCTTGCGATATAGAAACTCGTGCGAAAACGAACGAGTTTCTATATCGCAAGAATCTTTCTCACTCGGGAATTATTTCCCGTATCACTTCAACAATGTTAATTAAACTCTATATAGTTTACTTCCGTTCTAATCCATTTTCTTATATTGTGTCCACATGTTATGTTGTAAAAAGCAAGTATCATTACGTGGTCCCGCCTTAATTCCATTAAGCGATGGGAAAGCTTATATTAGCATAAAACTGATATTTCGTCAATAAAACACGTTTAAAACGTTTTTTACTGAACAACTGTGATAACCTTATAATGACCTATTAAATGTTTTAATTTTACAATATGCAAACGTTTTAAGCAGACATTAAGGTTTTATTTCATACCCCAGCCAACCCCGTTTTCGCTTCTTGGAGAAGGGGTTAGATGGGGTATGAAAGTTAATACTCGGATCACATAATGTAATAAAACGTGTTTAAACCAAACCTACGAGATTTATAATTTTACTGAAAATAGACATCATAAACTCATCCAATTATTAACCGATAAGCAAAACAATATGTAAGTTTATATATATTCCGTGCATTGCAGGATTCATGAGGTGGGATCTTTTGAAGTGCCACATTTTAAATCTAGCTTACGTCGCTGTTTTCCAGTTCATATAAAAAGCAAAGTCTGACTGGATTTAACAGCATTACCAGCAATACCTATATCAACATATTAAGGAAAAGGTGCGAATGCTTAATCACGGGCAGGTGTTTTATTGCTTTGTTATTAAATTATTAAACGGACACACGGCAATCTTAAAGTATTTAAAATGGTCTCGATGTATATAAGCAGTATTATTTTTACTTTTACTCTGGTTACATTTAAATAAATCAAATTTTAAGTATTCACTAGTTCGTCTTATTATACTATAAGTTTTAATATATTATTTGTGCAATAATATCAAAATAATAATAATAATTATGCGACAACAAATTGCTTAATACTATTCTTATAATTACTATTAATGATTGAACAAATGCAAGTTATGCTGAAAAACTAACGGGACGCCGTGAGTTTTTAAAAAAATAAAGATTGCCGTGTGTCCCTTTAATGCAGCGGGTTGAGGAACTATACACTCAGTCTTGTGACTGGGTGTGCGGGGCACGTTTAGAAATATGAGAATAGTTTGAATGAAACGTCATAAAATGAACAAATAGTATTTGACAAACGTTACATGTGTTGAGGCATGATGACAAGCAGAACATGCCAGTCACGGAGATGAGGGTGAGTACTAGAAATGATGACAACATGCCAGTCACGGAGATGAAGGTGAGTACTAGAAATGATGACAACATGCCAGTCACGGAGATGAGGGTGAGTACTAGAAATGATGACAACATGCCAGTCACGGAGATGAAGGTGAGTACTAGAAATGATGACAACATGCCAGTCACGGAGATGAAGGTGAGTACTAGAAATGATGACAACATGCCAGTCACGGAGATGAAGGTGAGTACTAGAAATGATGACAACATGCCAGTCACGGAGATGGTGGTGAGTACTAGAAGTGATGACAACATGCCAGTCACGGAGATGAGGGTGAGTACTAGAAATGATGACAACATGCCAGTCACGGAGATGAGGGTGAGTACTAGAAATGATGACAACATGCCAGTCACGGAGATGAAGGTGAGTACTAGAAATGATGACAACATGCCAGTCACGGAGATGAAGGTGAGTACTAGAAATGATGACAACATGCCAGTCACGGAGATGAAGGTGAGTACTAGAAATGATGACAACATGCCAGTCACGGAGATGAGGGTGAGTACTAGAAATGATGACAACATGCCAGTCACGGAGATGAAGGTGAGTACTAGAAATGATGACAACATGCCAGTCACGGAGATGAAGGTGAGTACTAGAAATGATGACAACATGCCAGTCACGGAGATGAAGGTGAGTACTAGAAATGATGACAACATGCCAGTCACGGAGATGAAGGTGAGTACTAGAAATGATGACAACATGCCAGTCACGGAGATGAAGGTGAGTACTAGAAATGATGACAACATGCCAGTCACGGAGATGGTGGTGAGTACTAGAAATGATGACAACATGCCAGTCACGGAGATGAAGGTGAGTACTAGAAATGATGACAACATGCCAGTCACGGAGATGGTGGTGAGTACTAGAAATGATGACAACATGCCAGTCACGGAGATGGTGGTGAGTACTAGAAATGATGACAACATGCCAGTCACGGAGATGAAGGTGAGTACTAGAAATGATGACAACATGCCAGTCACGGAGATGAGGGTGAGTACTAGAAATGATGACAACATGCCAGTCACGGAGATGAGGGTGAGTACTAGAAATGATGACAACATGCCAGTCACGGAGATGAAGGTGAGTACTAGAAATGATGACAACATGCCAGTCACGGAGATGAAGGTGAGTACTAGAAATGATGACAACATGCCAGTCACGGAGATGAAGGTGAGTACTAGAAATGATGACAACATGCCAGTCACGGAGATGAAGGTGAGTACTAGAAATGATGACAACATGCCAGTCACGGAGATGAAGGTGAGTACTAGAAATGATGACAACATGCCAGTCACGGAGATGAAGGTGAGTACTAGAAATGATGACAACATGCCAGTCACGGAGATGAAGGTGAGTACTAGAAATGATGACAACATGCCAGTCACGGAGATGAAGGTGAGTACTAGAAATGATGACAACATGCCAGTCACGGAGATGAGGGTGAGTACTAGAAATGATGACAACATGCCAGTCACGGAGATGAGGGTGAGTACTAGAAATGATGACAACATGCCAGTCACGGAGATGAGGGTGAGTACTAGAAATGATGACAACATGCCAGTCACGGAGATGAGGGTGAGTACTAGAAATGATGACAACATGCCAGTCACGGAGATGAGGGTGAGTACTAGAAATGATGACAACATGCCAGTCACGGAGATGAGGGTGAGTACTAGAAATGATGACAACATGCCAGTCACGGAGATGAGGGTGAGTACTAGAAATGATGACAACATGCCAGTCACGGAGATGAGGGTGAGTACTAGAAATGATGACAACATGCCAGTCACGGAGATGAGGGTGAGTACTAGAAATGATGACAACATGCCAGTCACGGAGATGAGGGTGAGTACTAGAAATGATGACAAGCAGAACATGCCAGTCACGGAGATGAGGGTGAGTACTAGAAATGATGACAACATGCCAGTCACGGAGATGAAGGTGAGTACTAGAAATGATGACAACATGCCAGTCACGGAGATGAGGGTGAGTACTAGAAATGATGACAACATGCCAGTCACGGAGATGAAGGTGAGTACTAGAAATGATGACAACATGCCAGTCACGGAGATGAGGGTGAGTACTAGAAATGATGACAACATGCCAGTCACGGAGATGAGGGTGAGTACTAGAAATGATGACAAGCAGAACATGCCAGTCACGGAGATGAGGGTGAGTACTAGAAATGATGACAAGCAGAACATGCCAGTCACGGAGATGAGGGTGAGTACTAGAAATGATGACAACATGCCAGTCACGGAGATGAGGGTGAGTACTAGAAATGATGACAAGCAGAACATGCCAGTCACGGAGATGAGGGTGAGTACTAGAAATGATGACAAGCAGAACATGCCAGTCACGGAGATGAGGGTGAGTACTAGAAATGATGACAACATGCCAGTCACGGAGATGAGGGTGAGTACTAGAAATGATGACAAGCAGAACATGCCAGTCACGGAGATGAGGGTGAGTACTAGAAATGATGACAAGCAGAACATGCCAGTCACGGAGATGAGGGTGAGTACTAGAAATGATGACAACATGCCAGTCACGGAGATGAGGGTGAGTACTAGAAATGATGACAACATGCCAGTCACGGAGATGAGGGTGAGTACTAGAAATGATGACAACATGCCAGTCACGGAGAAGGTGGTGAGTACTAGAAATGATGACAACATGCCAGTCACGGAGATGAAGGTGAGTACTAGAAATGATGACAACATGCCAGTCACGGAGATGGTGGTGAGTACTAGAAATGATGACAACATGCCAGTCACGGAGATGAAGGTGAGTACTAGAAATGATGACAAGCAGAACATGCCAGTCACGGAGATGGAGGTGAGTACTAGAAATGATGACAACATGCCAGTCACGGAGATGAAGGTGAGTACTAGAAATGATGATAACATGCCAGTCACGGAGATGAAGGTGAGTACTAGTAATGATGACAACATGCCAGTCACGGAGATGAAGGTGAGTACTAGAAATGATGACAACATGCCAGTCACGGAGATGAAGGTGAGTACTAGAAATGATGACAAGCAGAACATGCCAGTCACGGAGATGAAGGTGAGTACTAGAAATGATGACAAGCAGAACATGCCAGTCACGGAGATGAAGGTGAGTACTATAAATGATGACAACATGCCAGTCACGGAGATGAAGGTGAGTATTAGAAATGATGACAAGCAGAACATGCCAGTCACGGAGATGAAGGTGAGTACTAGAAATGATGACAAGCAGAACATGCCAGTCACGGAGATGAATGTGAGTACTAGAAATGATGACAAGCAGAACTAGAAATGATGACAACATGCCAGTCACGGAGATATAGGTGAGTACTAGAAATGATGACAACATGCCAGTCACGGAGATGAAGGTGAGCATTAGAAATGATGACAAGCAGAACATGCCAGTCACGGAGATGAAGGTGAGTACTAGAAATGCTATGTTCACGACATGAGAATGGATGGATAGTTATTCCCGAAACCTGGTTTAAACCTCTAGTAGCATTTTCCTACTGACCGTAACAAGGCGGAAGCCTCATTGACAATCCGCGTGTGTGTGTGTATGTGTGTGTGTATGTGTGTGCGTGCGTGCGTTCGTGCGTGCGTACGTGCGTGTATGTTTGATGTCACATGCCTTCTTCTTTTTAACAGTGTAACTGTTGTTTGTATTAATGCGTGGTTTTGGATGACCGTTTTATGTGAATGCTACATTTTCTGTTCGATTTCTATTCGCTACCGGAACGGCAGCGACTCTTATATGTTTTTCATAATTGCAATGGTAAGGTAGCAATGAACAGTTTATTTGAGTTTTTCGCTTTGATAACGCAATCTTATAATTACACATGGTAGCAGTGAACAGTTTATTTGTGTTGTGATGCACACGCTAATGCAAACGCACCCCTTACATGTGAACAATTGTATTTCTATGCTGATGTGTACTCGTACTTCTAGCATGTTGTGCTACAAAGATGAATATGTAATCAATATGTAACGCATGTCAAGGATTTGACCAGAACAAATCGAGGTCGTCCACCTTGATTCAAAATGTTTGGTAGGAAGAACTGATGGTAAAAATGGGAAGAATGTGTTTGGTAAGGAAAACCGGTCGTGGCATGTTTACGTCTTCGTGACATGTGTTTTGTATATTTATTTTAATAATGTTGTTTTTTTAACACACGTGACTTGATCTGTTATTATGTTAAACTTTGTTCCCAGTTTCTACCCAGATATAATGCTATTTTCTCTCGGAAGCTATTTTACGCTTGCGTAAAACCTTGCTTGTACCTACCTGTATGGTCCTCTCCGGCACTCATGCTCCTATGACAAGGAGTAAACTAGTAAACTGATCGGCAAATAAACACGTTCACGACCCCTATCCAATTAAAATTGTCCATTTCCCATTCTGCATACTTTTAGGAATGACAGATATTTCTTTGGCCCATGCCATCTGGAGGCCAGCAAATTCGCTTTTACGCTTTATATACCCAAATAAATGACAGGCATTTTTACCGTTATAATTTGAGCAATATGTCCAGTGTTTTTGGTTTGGCCATTATCCGGACTCATTTTTCATTTACAGAGAATTTCAAACAAACAAGTAAGATATCAGCTCATTAATTACAACACACTACACCTCCCAGGAGAAATATGCTTTAGCAATTAGGCGGATTTCAATCCAATGTTTTGCACAGATAATGCATATTAGGATTACAGAAACACATGCAGTGTTCTATCATCGCAACATCCGATCGTTGAGACGGTGGGTAATTCGAGTGTTGAGAGAGGAGGTGGTGATACCATTTGCAGCTGATTCCCTTGATGTCAGAATGAGCCTGCTATACATAAAAGACGACATGATATGGAACAACACTGACACAAATAGTAAAGGCATTCTTGAAACGCGATCTGTGAGCGTGTACCTAACTGAAAGGAAATCATCTAGAAATGATCCTCAATCTGGGGATCGGGTCCTCAGTCTGGAGAGTGGGTCCTCAGTCTGGAGAGTGGGTCCTCAGTTTGGAAAGTGGGTCCTCAGGCTGAAGAAAGGGTCCTCAGTCTCGAGAGTGGGTCCTCAGTCTGGAGCGGGGGTGGTCCTCAGTCTGGAGAGTGGGTCCTCAGTCTGGAGATTGGGTCCTCAGTCTGGAAAGTGGGTCCTCAGGCTGACGAGAGGGTCCTCAGTCTGGAGAGTGGGTACTCAGTCTGGAGAGTGGGTCCTCAGGCTGGAGAGTGGGTCCTCAGTCTGGAGCGGGGGTGGTCCTCAGTCTGGAGGGTGAGTCCTCAGTCTGAAGAGTGGGTCCTCAGACTGAAGAGAGGGTCCTCAATCTTGAAAGTGGGTACTCAGTCTGGAGAGTGGGTCCTTAGTCTAGAGAGTGGGTCTTCAGTATGGAGAGTGGGTCCTCAGTCTGAAGAGTGGGTCCTCAATCTGGAGAGTGGGTCCTCAGTCTGGAGATTTGGTCCTCAGTCTAGAAAGTGGGTCCTCGGGCTAGAGAGTGGGTGCTCAGTCTGGGAAGTGGGTCCTCAGGCTGGAGAGTGGGTTCTCAGTCTAGAGAGAGTGTGTCCTCAGTCTGCAGTCTGGAAAGTGGGTCCTCGGGCTGGAGAGTGGGTACTCAGTCTGGGAAGTGGGTCCTCAGGCTAGAGAGTCGGTCCTCAGTCTGGAGAGTGGGTCCTCAGGCTGAAGAGAGGGTCCTCAATCTTGAAAGTGGGTACTCAGTCTGGAGAGTGGGTCTTCAGTCTGGAGTGTGTGTCCTCAGTCTGGAGAGTGTGTCCTCAGTCTGGAGAGTGGGTCCTCAGTATGGAGAGTGGGTCCTCAGTATGGAGATCGGGTCTTCAGTCTGGAGAGTGGGTCCTCAGTCTGGAGAGTGTGTCCTCATTCTGGAGATCGGGTCCTCAGTCTGGAGAGTGGGTCCTCAGTCTGGAGAGTGGGTCCTCAGTCTGGAGATCGGGTCCTCAGTCTGGAGAGTGTGTCCTCAATCTGGAGAGTGGGTCCTCAGTCTGGAGAGTTGGTCCTCAGTCTGGAAAGTTGGTCCTCAGGCTGGAGAGTGGGTGCTCAGTCTGGGAAGTGGGTCCTCAGGCTGGAGAGTGGGTCCTCAGTCTGGAGAGTGGGTCCTCAGTCTGTGGAGGTATTCTACTAATTGGAAATTTAGTTGACGGTAAAGCAACAATGCACCATTCCAAGTTGCAGACTAGTTTACATCGTGTTATGCATACTATGTTCGGAATCTTGGCATTTATGCATGTGCAGTGTTTTTAGCCTTTAACCCGCTACATATATATAATGGACTGTTCTTTCTTTGAATTAATACCATTCCGTTTATGTAACAAATTGGTATTTTGGGGGAAATGACTGATCAGCAGACGGACAATTTAACTTTCGGCTGATATCGGTTTACAATGGACGCAAAGGCTATTATAGTCGTGCTTAGCGGGTTAAGGGTTAAAAATAACGGCTATATTAATAATGTGTTTGGTGGTAGTACGTATGCACGTGCATCGGGACGTATGTCACATTGCTTGTAACCCTATCTTCTGTTTTACTGTAAGCGTTACATTATTGAAGCTTAGTACGTGTAATTCATAGGGGCTGCAGATGGGTTAAACTTCCACACAGTGCTATTATTCCTAACTCGTTTTCAAATACTATTTGATACAACTATAAATATTGGTTGGTGGTTGAATGCTGTTTTACGTCACTTTATGCTGAATATAACATTATAACATTTTGCACCTAACACATAACACATACCACGTAACACCTTACAATTTTCCACGTGTTAGATGTTATACAAAACTAGGTAAGCAAATCTGCCAAATGTTGGTAAATTATCTTGTAATAGTCCACCCACGTAGGTGTTGTCAGTGTAAATTAGCGTAATTAGAAGTTATGCACGAGGATTTGTCTCCTAGTTCTGTTCTATGCAATCAGTGTGCTAAACGAAATATACTATCCACCAAATGTGTCATAATATGTAAATAAGCATCCGTAAATTAACACATACGAGTATGTCATAAATTGACATTCTACAGTTTAGTTTACCAGGTTATTTATCTCTCTCAATCCATCAACTCCAGAGAAATGTAAGTATTTTGCACTATTCCTATGGTTGCATACAGCTAGTTGACAAACCTTTTCTGCCATAGAAATGCGTGGATTCTTTTCATCATCCCGGAGTCGGTTAGTGTCTACATGCATGTGTTCTTCAACATTGTGTTATGATATTTTCCCCGCATACTTATGTTCAACTGGACGTGTGTCACAACGCACTGTATGAATTTCACGTAATACATGACTTGAGTCAGATAACGCGGCAATGTCACATAATGCGTGGACCATGTCAACGCGTTATGTGCCCGTTTGTCACATAACGGGTTAGGTATTATCTGTTTCATTATTTTTTTCAACGCGTATTAACCTTTTCAATTATAACAAACATTTAGGTAAAATTAAAAAAAAATTAAACACGGTTTGTCCAAGAATAAAAAGGGACATAATTGCGTTAAATCAGATGACAGATGCATTACCCCTATTCCTGATGAGGAAGTCCTTAAACCCCAGCGTTAGGTAGATGCTACCGTCATTATGTATATAGTATTTCGTCTGCTTCAAGATAAAGATTTCAGCACTCTGACCAATCACTGATCTTATTTTTACAGGTACAGCTATTAATAGATGCATCAAATTCAAAATTTGAGAGTTAGGAATAAATGTTTTGTTCTAGAAAGTATAGAAAATAAATACATTATATAATTACTTTGATATATCTGTATAGAGTAATGTTTAATGTATTTACATGCCAAATTTTATTGTTAAAAAATGCTATAATATTATTTAGAAAATTGTGATTAAACCTCTCTGAGCAGCATAATGCATAAAATGATCAGAAAAGTTTCTCTTTGGGCCATTTTGGGTTTTTATACTCAATCCTGGCCTTTAAACATTTTTATTTGAATATTTCAGTATACACAGTATATACAAATCGCCAATAAAGAATTCCTTATATGGACTTCCTTAAATGATTTCTCTCCCGTATATATACATACATTCACCCACAGTTTCAAGCTAATTAGGAAGTAGCTTAGGAACTAGGAAATAGGAATTAACTTCACACACAGAGTCCGTAGTGCATGACTAGGAAATACAATTAACTATGATGTAGAAAACAAAGTTAGGTTCTTCTTCTGTAAACTCAAATGTATTGACTGGTATCGCAATTAATTAGGCAGTAGTAACTTATTCTGAAAAGAAATGAGTAGTAAAACGACGAGCGATATACATATCCCTCACAATCCTACACATTATCATATAACCAACCATAATTTAATATATTAATATCACAAGTTACGCATTGCATGACTATCCATTTAATGCGTCGAAAGTCAAGACGCAATACGCTAAACTGTGACATAAAGTGGTATATCACAAAACAGGCACATAATGCGTCGACGTTATGTGACTCAAGCTCATACATTTCACCGTCAAAGACGTTGACTGAGAACAGAGAAAATAATTGATTACGGCAAGCAATCAACTCAGATTTCTTTCTTAGCGTTTTTCTATTCTTCTTCTTCCTATATATTGTGTCGAGTTCCTCTGGAAAATACCCGCACATGTTGTAAACTATGTACATGTTTTAAAAGATAAAACACAGGTTAAAATATCTCTGATTGGGAGCTATGCGATTCCCGCACCAATCCCTGCTCGGAAAGCATCGATGGATTGGGCGTTGACTAGGCTGGAAGCCGGATTCTCTTAAAGGATATAAAGCAATAACTAGAGTTACGGTAAAACAACTGTATTGTTTGACTACCAACCTAACTGATGCTGTTATCAATCAGTCCTAATTAAAACAAGCATATTTTATCTGTCAAGTACACGTGAGAGACAATTATTATTAATAACGTTTATTACAACAATAAGCCAAAGCAGAAACGCAACATCATGATTTCACACACTTATTTTAACCATGCATGTCCCAAGAAACGTCTTAGATATGTTCCAAGCTACGCAGCCCCGCCGGGGAGATACAGAAAAACAGGAGTTAACGCCCTGGAGCTTAAGTACAAAAGCAAGAGAACGGCCTCGAATAACGTGGGAAACTTCGATTTAATACTACGAGGGAAGCTATTGACGTGTTAGAACTCTCTGTGGGAGGTTCTATAACCTGAAAATAAAAATAATATACCTACTAATACATATTTTATGGAAGATGAATCGGTCCTAATTAAAGCAAACATATGTTATTTGCCAATCATATGCACGCGAGAGACAATTATTTATAACAACGTTTATTAGAACTATAAGCCAAACAGATACTAACATCATGATTTCATACAATTGTTTTAACCATGCGTATACTACAATAAGACATTCTTAGATATGTTTCAGGCTACACAGGGAAAGCTCTTGTACATTGATAGAAAATAGATGTAACTGGCACCACAATTGCACTTGCAAATGCCAATATACCGTGGCCCAAAAGAGCATAATATCACCTTTATTATTCGTGAATAATGCCAAGTATTGGTGTATTTATACCACAAAACACCTTAAAAACGCAAACAAAACTGAAGGATGTGCCATTGCCAATAAATAAAACTGATGGTATTAATTAGTATGTACGAGTTGGCTTACGTAATAATTGACATTCATTTTGTTTGCGACTTTAATCAAATATGTTTAATGTGCATTTAAAGACAGGAAATGAGTCATTGGGATCATCAAGCCCATTATTTGTGGCTTTAAAGTAGAATACCAGTTAAGCTGGTGCTAGGAGGCGTGAGAGGTGTTGCACCTTATATTACCTCTCATGAACAGACTCAATAAAACCGACTCTCCTACATTTCTCTCTTGTTTGTGTTTGTTGCTTTCAAGGGGTCCCCTTTTCAGCATTGATTAAATTACTTATCTACATACTTTATATGTTCAACCTGTTTTCCAGTAAAAAATCTAAAACCGCTTCTCTATTAATTTCAATGTAGATTGTGCAAACAATGTTGTTGTTTTACTTATCTTCTCATATTTTATGTTCTAATATAAACATATGCAACACACATTTTTAGTGGTAAATAAAAATACATTATGTTTCAAAATCGTTAGAGAAATGAAAAAAAAATCAAATGCGAAAGTTGTTTTTGATAGGGCATTTTCAATGCAAAATTCTGCTGTATCAAAAATTATAAAACCATTTTAATTTTTTAGAATATTTAGCCAACAACGATTTTCATGTGTTGGATAAATGTACAGTAAGTCACGTTGAAAGTTTCATAGCAAAATATTAGGGTTAACTGATGTTATTTGAGATTTCTTAATTTTCTGCAGCCCCGGCATCAAGGAATTTACATAGGAAAAGCCAAAATAAAGGAGCATAAAGGCTGTAAAATATTTACTTCTCATCCGATTTTAAAATTAAGGTATAAGTATTTACCACTAAATATTACAATTCTAATGATGTATAATCTATGTACGTATTAATAAAATTACTCATGTTAATGCTGGAAAAGATTTGGCTGAAGCAAGCGCCCCGAACAATAAATTACAAGACATGATGTTTTGGATGGCCAGTCCAGCCATTAGGTCGGGGGCAAAATATGGAGGTGAAGAGGGGTAGGAAAGACAACAAATTGGAACATCAATGTATATAGAAGCAACATAGAAAAAATCGAACCCAACAGTTCAGTTTACTATTTATCAAATCTTAAATCAGTTTATGTATGATTTTAACCAAAAAAAATTCACTCTGTGACTTTATTGAAAATTACCGGCGGATGACGTCGACGTCAGAAACATTTATCGACGTCATGACATAACGTCACAGAATTATATGTCTTCGGAGTTGGTTATTACTATTTAGCGATTATGAATATTATTTCACTGAGAAATCCCAATCTTTCACCAATAGACATGTTCTCTGTGTAAGTACCTTACGTATGCTGTTTAATTATTTCCACATCAAATTTACATAATACAGCATACGTCACTTCCTGTATTGTTATATAATGGCCATGCTAACGAATAGAGCGTCTTCCTACCCTTACGGGCCTCTTGTTGAGGATATATATTTAATGTTGTTAAAGTACACTACGTGAAACTGCAGTTAAGTTATCGAGTTTTGTTTCGAGTGTTTAAATACGTTTGGTTTTACAGTAGATTAAAATCTGTATCGGAACACCTATAAATAACAACCATTCCAATGGTTTTGTCATTTTGATGGCTTTGTTATTCCAGTGTGCAATGGATTTATGAATATACAACACAAACCATTTCCTATTATGTTAAGTAGACAATATTATATTCGTTATTTGAGCTGAAGCACCGTTCTAAACCACACGGTAATCATCGGAATATTGCTGGGTAAAACACTAGGGACGACTTAAAACGTTTCATGAGGGAGGTCGTTAAGCTTTTTAAAATTATCGCGCGGAATACGTTTGCCCATATGAGATAATGACGACCTTGACCTTAGATCAACTGACCCAAAACAACCAGTGTCTGTGATATGGGTTATTGCATTCTCTGCCATATCTACACCACCAACATGCAAATTTCCTCTAGATGATCAGGACATGGCAGATAGATGGAATGCTTCCAGAAATGACTTGGCGTTTCTGCTTCTGCATTAGTTCAGTGCCGTATCGTATTGGCTGTTCCTATCACCGTCGCGTACTCAACCAATGAATTGATAAACTTTTTTCATTTTACTAGACCGACGCACCAGTATAAGCTTCGTTCAATTTCTGGATAAGGTCAGAAACAAGCACTCTTGTTACAGTTTTAGTCAAAGTTTAGTACTGATAAAGGAGATCCTTTGGAAGCAACAAACACAACCAAGATAATAAAGTAGCAGACTCGGTTTTATTGAGTCTGTTCATGAGAGGTAATGTCAGAAGCAACACCTCTAGTACCGGCTTAAGCGGTATTCTACTTCGGAGCCACTTATTTTGGGCTCGTTGGTCCCAAAGGACTAGTGCAAATAACTACTGATTCGTAGCACGGGGAGACTTTTTACAGCCGCCACACTGCCCTAAAGATACAAATGCACATTGTAAGATACAGTCTGACGTCAGCCACCATGTTCTTTTTCTCCCAATCCATAACGACATGTTACCAAAGATCAGTCTGACGTCATCCATCGTGTTCTTCCTCTCCCAATCCATAATGGAGTGTTACCAAAGATCAGTCTGATGCCATCCATCATATTCTTCCTCTTCCAATACATAATGGAGTATTACCAAAGATCAGTCTGTCGTCATCCATCGTGTTCTTCCTCTCCCAATCCATTATGATGTGTTACCAAGGATCAGTCTGACGTCATCCATCATGTTCTTCCTCTCCCAATCCATAATGATGTGTTACCAAAGATCAGTCTGACGCCATCCATCGTGTTCTTCCTCTCCCAATCCATAATGATGTGTTACCAAGGATCAGTCTGACGTCATCCATCATGTTCTTCCTCTCCCAATCCATAATGATGTGTTATCAAGGATCAGTCTGACGTCATCCTTCGTGTTCTTCCTCTCCCAATCCATAATGATGTGTTACCAAGGATCAGAATTTTTCTAGAAGAAGCTAAACAGACCTATGGTGTAAACGCCCTGTTATTTGTCAGTTATAAGTTGGACCCTAGATCCCAATGTAACGACTGATGTATCACACACTTTAAAGGGACACATGGCACACTTTAGTTTTTGAAAACTCACGGCGTCCCGCTAGTTTTTCAGCATAATTTGCATTAGTTCAATTATTAATAGTAATTATAAGAATAGTATGAAGCAATTTGTTGTCGCATATTATTATTTTTTGATATTATTGCACAAATAATATATTAAAACTTATAGTATAATAAGACGAACTAGTGAATACTTAAATTTTGATTTATTTAAATGTAACGAGAGTAAAAGTAAAAATGATACTGCTTATATACATCGAGACACCCATTTCCAACAATTCAAGATTGCCTTGTGTCCCTTTAATAAACAAAATAACCGTTAACGTACCCCGAAATGTCATATCTGTTGAACTGAACATTACTATTTATCAGTATGCTGACATCCTATTGTTGATACTACTCGTGCTAATGGGCATGTTTTATGTAAAACTAACCATTGCTTACGACACACATACTTTCGTTAATTCAAGTGAAGTGCGAATGATGATCACGCAACTTTGGAATAATCGACAAAACTGTGTTGGATCACAAGCAATACAAGAAGAAACTGATGCAAAGCATCAGGGCGGCGCAGAATGTTTTCAAAAGGACAAAAACAAACATGTGTATTTATTGCAATTTTTTATAGACAAAAATATAGAAACATTTTAATAATTATAAAATGTTATATGGCAACAGTAAGCAATAGTAAATTGAGAACCATTGGTAACATCTGATCATGTGGTCAAAACCGCGGGACATAAATTAGTAATTGGCTAGTACAAATGCAAACAAAACCACGTGACCGTCTATACATTGGAATTCAGAGGCGCTCCACATTTTTTTTAATCTCCCTTCGATTGGTACCCGGTCCAGCAGTTAAAAGTCTATCGAGACCGGGCACCTGACACATCACGTGGTATCTGTTTATGTTGAACATGCCATTGTTCAGTGGAAAAAGTTGGATTTAAGTTGATAACAAACAAAAGGATTTAAGGATATATAACTTCGATCAATCGCTAATAGTGTACAATGTCGTATAACACCAACACCGGCCCTTGCCAGTGCGTATGACGCCTAAATATATATGGGTTGTTGTCGTCAGACTCTACATGTGCACTCTAAATGTGCACTCTGCATGTGCACTCTGAGGTCGACAATGGGGCTCAGTGCAGGGAAACGATCAGGGGCGAACAGCTTTTAATTCATCCTTAAAAAGTCTTTCATAAAGGACATAAAATGACATAGCGATACTTTCAATACAGCAATTTCAATACAACAACACGATATTATAGCCAGTCTTTTACCCATAACAATTTTAATCACGTGCTCCTCCATTTAATATGTCAGTTGCTCCTCCGTATGCAGCATCAAACACCAATACCAATTAAATACGCCGAGACTTACTACTCATCCAGTTCATTTGGTATATTGTCTGGATTATGGTTTGAAATATGTTCATAGGTAGTTTATTCAACCATAACGATATCACTCACACGAGATCGGCGTGTTTATGTTTTCAGGAATGTCCATACCTCACATGAGATCCGGCTTCGAATATCCGTCAGCTAACGATCCCGTTGTCAACGTAATTGTGTCGTTAAAAATTGTACCAAAGGTTCAAGTTAATATTAATTACATTTTTACACAGTTTGTGTACCTTTTAAACTTAGATGTTCCGACTGTTTTAAACATTTCAGCAACAGAGACCCATTTCCTTCACAGGTTGAACGTCACTGTTAGTAAATGTGTTTCAGATTACGTTTACTTTAGGGACTGTGACATATGCAAATAAAGCATTGGTTTATTTAGTATACTGGTTCATGCAACAGGACCTTATTGGTTCATTCAGTATGCACACTGCTTAATATAGAAAATATGTATTTGTGCATTTGGTACATTGGATCATACAAAGGTTTTTACTGATTCATTCTAGTGCAAATGCTTACTGCAAAAATTGTTTTAGTGTTCTCTCTAGTTGTTAGAGTACTTATAGGTTTGAACGTGAAGCATAGCTGCCAAGTTTCGGTGTTTTTATATAACAAAAAAAATAATACAATGGTTATCTTGGCAAAGGTGTGCTAGTACAAGTCAGTAGAACAATAGAATATATTAGTATTTAATCACGTCTGATGAATAGAGTTTCCCCTGTTATAGTGTATGCAATTAGACTGTCATGAAAAAACTTATCTATAGCATTGCTAGGAGTACTTAGAACGAAGAACGTGCTGCAACCATGCATAATTTCTAATACACTCACACTATAAGTTTTTTTGAAATATTCCGTTATTGCCACAGCCTCATGGCTCCGGCTATATTTATCCCGGACTCAGAAAGCTGCTATGGGTGTTGGACTGTGTATCAACGTCATTTTACTGTTCATAAAACGACTGTATTCTAGTAAGAATACCGGGACGCAGTCAAATTGATATGCAGTCATTTTGACTTGAATTACATATCTATTTCAGGGATACAGTCAATAAATCTGTTCTCAGCACACGAATGCATCTGGTTCCAAATCGGTGTCGTCACTGATTATTTATTGATGTTAAACTTTATTAAAGGGACAAACGGCAATCTTTATTTTTTAAAAGCTCGCGGCGCCCCATTAGTTTTTCTTCATAACTTGCATTTGCTCAGTAATTAATATTAATTATAAGAATAATATAAAGAATTTGTGTTTGAAGATTACTAACTGTTTGTGTGTACAGCTATATATGTTTCTCTTTTTGGTGCTGTCTGATTTTAAAATAAGCAACATCTCTTCAGTCATTAAACAGAGTTGATGAAACTTTTACATTCCCCTTACTGTTTTCTTATGTAACTGTTCTGACCGGCTACTGTTTTCTTGTACGATATATAACTGGTTTCTATGTGCGTATGACCTGGTAGTTGACGCCGTACAATGAAGTAACGCGATAAAGGCAGGGCTGGATAGTCAAGAAGTCGTGCTATTTGTGATATAAGTACCAACATTTTGCCGGGTGATATAGGAATTAATATTTTACTTTTACTTGTGCGCATGCATGAAGTACTTTCATTTCCGGTCTAGTAGAAAATAATAATCTAGTGTATCTAGTATTAGCATCTCTTTTAAATTGCTTGTACTTATTCATTCAATAAATCAAACGACTGTATATTAGTTTTTACAACATATGTCGTCAATTATATATTTTAACCATGCGCATGCGCAAACTCTGTTAATGCAAACCATTTCAAAGCATACATTTTGAAATAGACACTATAACGCTGTTTGATACATCCTCCTTTAAAATGATTGTTCTTCCGGTTGTGTATAGGATGACGACAGTAAAATTTGATTTAAAAAAATGTGTCTTTACTGCTTGCTTACGTATATTTGCTTCTATCTCACGTATCTGGTCATATATTCAAGTGTGTTCACACTCCCTATTACAGGCACACAAGGTAGTGCGTCAGAGTGAAGCTATTACGTATTTGCATTCGCAACATCTCGTACACTGCTTCGAAGCATTACACAAATGTAATACGCAGGTTTCCATATTGATTACATCATCGTTAAACTCCCGCCAAAACAAATTTGCATTCAAATCAAAGTTTTCATTCAAATGTTGCAATGTCCATCAATAGTTTATTTACACGAAAGCAGTGATAAAACCTTCATCTTCATTACACATCAAGACGTGTGGCTAACGGCCATATTGTTTACATAGCAACAGTGCACTATTTTTGTGACGTTGCCTTCCGGCGATCAAAATGTCAAGATTTTGAACACACCGAAGCGTCGTGATACATACTAGGCGGGATCCCGAAGAATGATGGGATTGGCCGAGCGTTGACGATTGCCTTTCTGAAAGCACATCTTATAAGTTCATGGGCACTATTGGTGCTTCCTGCTAATTTGTCAACTGTAATACAACCGTCACAGAATAAAGTTTCTGACAGCCCCAATCTATTGAAAAGCATTTGTCTCCAAACGTAGCCTGATTGAAAGACAGCACGTGCTGTTAAAGAGTTATGGTCTAGTTGTAGAGAAAGTCGTGGGTTCGTTCCCCGCTATGACCTAATGCATTGCGTCCCCGAACAAGACACTAAATCTGCATTTGCTTTGTATTGGTTCTAACCAGGAAGACATCGTGAGTGATTAAACAAATTCATAGAGCTTTCGTTACAATCGCTGTAAAATACGTTTAAACTAAAGAGCTGTTTGTGTCTGTGGAAGCCTGTCCATGTACCTGCTCTTTGTCACGAACATTTGTTTTCTGGCAATGTTAATATCTACACATGACCTAATGTTGTCATGCAAACGGATTACAAATCGTTCAACAGCTTTCATTCGTTCGCAGCACCATATGGTCATCTGATCATTTCTTGAACAATAGATGTAGGCGATGATAAGCAGTGCCAAATGTCCCATGCACTTATCTTGCCATGTCTCAAGAAGGATGACAGCATTTGCCTGGAAGACCAGTAGTGATTTGGATTTACATTCATCAGTTTCAAAAGATATGACATTAGTAGCAAACTCCCTTTACTGTTTTCCGGTTCCAAAGCTCTTATAATGCTAACCTTCGAAAAAACGTTGCCGAGACAATATTAGCTGTATAGACTGTGTGCAACATTACCTTGTTTTCAGCAAATCTTGTTCCCCATAAGTGGCTACAATTTCTTTGTCCTCAATGATCCACTCAGCGTTATGAAAGTTATGAGAACATTTCTATTTTGTAAATTCACGTAGGACATCTTGCCAGTATTTGTGGATTGCATCGGATGGGACAACATATTTTCCTCAAAGCTTTAAGGCTATCCGTTTTGTAAAAATCGCATAAAAATAACGAATCTCTTTAGGCTGCGTTTTAAAGTTTGAACATTACAAATGACAACGTCTCAGAGGCATATTCTTCAAATGTACTCACTTCGACAGGTTTAACCATCCACCCAGAACTATGGCTGTAACGCCAGCCTGTACATCAACTGGTTCACTTAATTCATTAATGAAACTAAGTTTTAAATTTAATTTTCTCAGTCTGTTACTGATTGGCGGATATGCCTTCTTTTCGTGTTTAGAAAATTCGCCCAGGTCACCTCTTCACTGCTAGCCTATTTATAGTATTGAAAATAAAACACAGTCACTTATTAACACGGAAAATAATGTTTTACTCTTAGACGCCCCGATAGCAAACCGAAGTAATTCGTTTCGTGGAATGTTCGCATACAAAGAGCATGTCCTCCCAGTCAATCTGCACAATAATGCACGGTACTGATTTAAACGCATTTAGCTTGCATTGATTGTAACGAAAGCTCTCTGAACTTATTTTAATTACTTTCAATTATTTCTTGGTGGAACAAGTACAAAACAAATGCAGATAAAGCGTTCAGCTCAGGGACAGATCACACATGGTCATGGCGTGATCGAACCCTCGACCTTCGATCTTGGGTCCGACACTCTACTACTAAACCACACCGCTCCACTTACAGCGGTACTTCTCGTGAACTATGCTTTTAATATTTTGGACAATTTGCTCTGATGATAACACATCTGTACTTTCCTCTAGAAACCGGATTTCCAAATATTTCATTGGCAAAGCAAGTAACGTGTTCCACTAATGCTTTTTGAAACTTGAAAACCGGCTTGCAGGTCGTGGTGGTGAGTGTTTTCAGCTGACTGCTCAAATTCATTAAGAACTCTCGAAATTTCAGATCCGGATAGTATCCAACTTCTGAGTTCAACCGGATTTTCCGTTAATCCCATGGCAATTCCTCTCCTCAAATATTCATAATTTGCATTGGGTGACGCTCTCATTTACATTTTCAATGTGTATATCATATGCATGTTCCTGTAAAACGAAACGAATATTGAAGTAGCAGTCGTCGTGTGTGTAGTCCTTGTACGAGATGCACGTGATAGGTGTCAACACACGTGCTTTGATTGAGCATCATTATCATCCAAAGCCACCTGGCCCTTGTCCTAAAGAATTCAATATTTAATCCTCTTAACGCAAACAAAACAAATGTATTTCGCCTAAATGGTCAGGCCAATTCCCTTGACTGCTTAGTAATATTACAAAGAGGCTGGTCAAATAAAATAACTAGGCTTTTTCCCCAGGATTATAGCAGATATAAAAGGCGAACAGAAAATATATATATATTTCTTTATTAAAGTCTCATCATGGTTTACAATAAATACAAACATAAATAAAACATCGTAAACAGTATAAGATAGCCATGCCATTCTAATTAGAATTATAAGAGACTATAGTTATAAAACCATCAACATATTTTCAAAGTAGCTAATAACATCAAACGATATTAGCATATATATTACACATTAAGACTATGTAAATGATGCTAATCTATCTATAAAATATGTACTAAGAATGAGTATTGTAAGATTTGACAAAATAAACAAAGCACTATTGCGCATTAGTTAAAATAAAATTAAAAAATCATTTAACCCCTTTGATCAGATCAAAAAGGAACTGATTAGCATCATTTTCATAGAAGAAAATAAAACAGAATCACGATATGATAAAAACAATTGACATTATTTACATATATAAAATTGACATTGTTTGGCATATTTAAGAAGGAAAAAAGACTAGCGATACAAAAAGCTAGATCGACGTAGAAGAATTAAGTAGCAGGATTTGGCACATACACGAAGTAAGTCTGCATTTGTGAATAAATATACTAATTTTTGTTCATCTGTAGAGTTATTGAAATTGGGATTTAGGCTTATTGCTTTATCATATAAATTAGCTCTGATATCATTATATAAAGGACAGGTTATCATAACATGTAACTCATCTTCCACCTGAACATTACAAAATTGACAAACTCTTTCACTAATCTGAAGTCTTTCATATCTTCCAGTCTCTAGTCTAATTGGTGCTACGCCACATCGGAATCTAGAATAAGCCGACGTATGATTTCTTGGTAGTATTAGTTTACAGTACCTTTCTGTTTCAAATGTAGTTTTAAATAACTTATAAGTACGTAATTTATTGCCACCAATATTACTACTACCACGTTCCGAGTTAATATTTACATTCCAGTTTATTTTAAACTGATTTAAAGATGCACTCTTAACATCATCTAAAAATGTACGTTTAACAATAGGGTTAATTACACTCGGAACGTTATTAAACTCAATTTTTGAAAAATTATTTAAAACTTTGTAACACCAATTTTTACATCTAGAACCTTTACTATTAAAACAATAATTGAATATTCGTTTATTGAAACACATATTTGGCATATGACTCAATCGTACCCAGTAATTTGATACCGCAATTATTTGTCTAACACAAACCGGTTGTCATGCCATGTCTCCTGCCATTGCAGCTGATGGTGTGTTTCTTGTCGTACCCAAAAATACTCGCATTGCTCTATGTTGTACGGCTTCAATACAAGAGCAGGTTTGAGTACCCCATATTGCTGCACCATAAGCTACAATAGACCAAACCAGCGAATCAAATAGTTTAGTATAAACTTTATAAGGCATCCCACCAACTGTTTTATATTTTGAAATTAACAGTCCTAACGCGCGACTGGCTGACTGTGAAACAAATGAAGCTGTTACATTATACTTGAGATTTTCGTCTAAAACAAGGCCTAAATAAACATATTTATTTTTTATAATTATATCAGATCCGCCACATTTAAATTCAAAAAACGTCTGTGGTTTTGATCTTGGTCTAAAATGCACAACATTAGTTTTATTTATATTGACTGACATAAAATTGGTTTCACACCAATCATCTAGTGTATTTAACAATAGCTGTAGATCTGTTTCATTTTCGGCCAGCAGTACAATATCATCCGCATACATGATAACACATACTTTTTCCCCATCACCAATATCTACTCCTAGACCTAACGACTTCAATTGTAATGCTAAATCGTTAATAAAGCAATTAAAAAGCAATGGGGATAAACAACAACCTTGTCTTAATCCCGTTGTAACATTTAACCATTCTGTATTTAAACCATTTATACGCACACAGGATGAAACAGATGCATATAAAGACATAATTGCATTCAACATTTTACCATTTATCCCTAAGTCATAAAGTTTATTCCACAACAGATTTCTATTTACAGTGTCATATGCTTTTTTGAAATCGACAAATGCAGTAAAAGTTGGAAGTTTCTTTTTTATTCTGGTTTCAATAATATTAGTTAATGACGATAGATGATCCGTAGTACTTTTACTTTTTCTAAACCCATTTTGATCATTAGTTGACGATTTAGGAATGGGATTAACAATACCTTTTCCCCATTCAGTAGGAATAATACCAGTATTATAATAAACATTAAAAAGAACATGTAAAATGGAAACAGATGTATCATTACGAAATATTTCAGCTGGTAGTTCATCAATACCGCTTGCTTTATCCTTTTTGGAATTAAAAATTGCTTTTTGTATCTCAGCTATAGTAATTTCATTTTCAAATTCTGGAATAGATTCATTATTTGTTACATGTTCATTATCGAAACTAATCGGAACACTTTGATTAGCTGAAGACTTATACAAATTTGAAAAACTGTTTTTCCACTTTAATAATATAGATTCGCTATCTGAGACAATATTTCCATTATCATCTGTTACTTCCACTGGAATTTTCTTTTTCTTTTAGCATTCAACCACAGTCAACCAACAATAATTACAAAGGCGAATAAAGCTGAACTACTGGCATAACAGCCGCCTCTGAGTGTCCGATGATTGCAGAAGAGTGGGCAGAATATATAACTAATGGAAGCTACGCACTAACTGCAACTGACATTAAACGTCCAGACCTGATAACTGCCTAAGATGATATATAATCATCGTTGTGAAGATATTCTTGTTTCATTTTATCAAATACAAAATGTAGCCATTCTTATTCCTTTTAACTGTACATAGGCAATCGCGGATAAGATCTCCTTTCTTGCATACCGGATTATACGAATCTTTCATGGGTATCCGGTGAAGACCGAGAATTCCAACACCAGGTATTATGTGTTTTTTTTATCGGAACCGAAGCTCTGCCGAACCGAAGCTCTGCCGAGGTTCCGATTAACAGTTATAGCGTGGGTTGTAATTTCCCTATCGGATACCCATGATTGATTCTTTTTCTTGCATATCATTAACATTGACGTCGCCAACTGCTAATGTTTTGCATGTTTATTTACACAATGACATCATGCACTGTCATTGTTGATATCAGCGCGCGACTTATATATTCCCCCATGTGTAAGATCAGGGATTCCATCAACCATGTAAAAAGCGGATAACATTATCCGGTATTCAAGAAAAGGCTATCCGCGTTTCAACAATGACAGTTGCATGACTGATTCATCAAGGAATGAGTGGGATACTATAACTGAGCGAAAAACGAATACTGTAAATAAGTGAAAAACAAAATTCTCCAGAATTTCACCCATGTTCGTGACGTTGAAACAAAAGACAACTTCTAATAAAATTGGAAGTTATCAAACAACTTGGCGTACGGATAAAGGGTATTAATTTAGTTTTTATTATAAACAGGTGCACGCAATACGTTTCTTACATTAACTAGTATTTTATTGGAATCAATCAGTGCACCTTAGCATACCGGAAGTAAATAGAACGAATTTGAGGTAGCTTATCTAAAACTGATTATTAAAATCAAGTGTACTATTTACGCAAAACATGGTGCTTGTATTATATTAACTGATTACCTGTCTCACTCCACTATACTGGTTTGAGAAGGAGAAATATTTCATTGTCGAACGCTATAAAGGCACTGAAATAAAAATAGAACATTAGCCTGATTTATCGTGTAGAATATAATGTTTGATACTCAAATGTAAACAAGATAAAATAAGAAAACAATTACTCTCCCTTTCGAACGCGTTGAATTAATGTTGAACTCCAAAACGTGAAGAGGCGTTTCCGTGGTCGAGGGATTAACGACGTTGCGTTGTAAACCATCTCGCCTCCCACCGCTGCGGATTGGAATCCCACTGGGAGCTCAACTTGTAAGTGATAGTATCGATTCTTACGGATGCGGGACGTATACATTACTGGTTTTACCCAGGAATAAGTGGGTGATCTGCCTCCACCACCAAAAACTCGACCTTATATTTACTAAAAATGACGTAAAACACCATTCAAACAAACAACACAACGTGAGAAAATACACGATGGTACTGTTGATGCCGTCATGTACTTGTATCTGCATCCCAAATGACAATCGATGCTGACATTAAGTTGGTTTATGGAGCCAAAAACGCGCTAGAGTAACGTCAACATAAGTTCACCACATAATGTGTGCCATCTATTTAACATAAACCGTACAGATAGGCTGTCGCTTTAGCAGTCTATACTGCACGTCATCTATGTAGCGTAGTCGGTATAGAGGAATCCAATTGCCCGAGTTTGAATTCCCGTCTCGGCGTTGTTTGTGAGAGGCTGGTCGTCAACTCGTTGGTTTTCTCCCCCATGAGGACTACGTTGCCGCTATTATCCTCATCTAGATAGGCCGTGTAGCTTGCTTCATAATCTATGTAAAATAAAGAAAGTTTACACTTTTTATAATATAAAACATAGAAAGACATGGATATATATATTTAGCCTATCTGGTGGCCAATATTTATCAACTTTGATACGCGAAGCACCTTAAAAACACATTACTTCGGCTATTTTAGATAAGTTTACTTATATAAAGCGTTTTTTGTAGGAAACTTATCTGAAAACTGCCGTTATAATCCTGTTTGTAACATTAGGTGTTAACAATTTGTGTGGAATTACACTGAAATCTAGATTCGGCAGAGCTTCTGCAGATATCGCGAAATTACAAGTTTATCGTAAAGATAAGAATTATCCCACGCTAAGCAATGAAATAGTTGATTTTAGAGATGAAATAAAAACAAACTATTATATTTTTCTGTAGGATGGCGGAACTGTTTCTTTAATGTGAAAACACGCAAAAAAATGTTGAGAAATTAACTTTTAAATATATATCATTAGCTTGGAAATGGTCAGAATAAGAAATGGAGACCTGGTTTTGGAAAATCAGCCGAGTGTTTATATTAGAGGGTAATCATTAGAGATATCAGTTTGCCGATTCATTCTTTTTTTGTATGTGATTTGGTACCCTTGGATTGGAAATAAGAACATGAGTCGTAGTTTACCGAATTCGGTCAAGAATTTAAAAGTTATGTGAGTTGAAAAACGCACGTTTTCGATGACGTCGCTGAAAATACAGTTTTCTGCATAAACGCATGAAATATAACGAGCATTTGTTATTTTGTCATACACATTTTATTTTACCTCAAAGTGATTAAACTTTATATTTTCACTCATGCTTTTACTCAAGCTCAAGATTCAAGCAAAAAAAACTATATGTGAATATATAAACTTTATACTTCTTCATGATTAAAAGCTAGTTCAAGTCGAAACAACAAATATTCCGTCTGTCCGTCTCTTCGTATATTGTTAGACATGGATTTGTCTGAAAGTGATATATAACGAAGTGTTGTATTTGTAGCATAGATTGCCTTGTTATTCACCGAGGATGAGCTCAAGAAGAATGAATTATGGATGCATATTTTCATAGACCTACATGCACGTGTACTTATATCCATGGCATTTTGTATTTGGTTAAATACTATTTTTTGCAACTTGATACGATAAAAACATTTTATAATGGTTGATGGATGGTTTAGCAGGCATTATGCACTATTAGTGTTTATCCTACTTTTTAAACCAATCAGATGGCTCAGAATGTCAAATACTGGCAACATTTATTCATGATTAGTGTTTACCATATTTTTTCAACCGATCAGTTGCCTCAGATTTTCAAATACGCGGTAAGTCGCTACTCTCCCCTCTTTCGGTTTCTTAATGGTGAAGATTTCTCTTCATAGCCATTATCCTATACACACTTTACTATCAGATAATTTACTACCAGGTTACATTGCTCCATTGCGTTTGTGCTTCCGTGGTGTGTAGTCAAATAGTGCCTAATAAAAAACGTTTCCCCGCCTTACTGGTGATACAAAATGCATACTTTTGATTGCTTTTTGTTTATTATTACCTATAATTTAGCCAAATGATGTATTGTGAACATTGATTTGTGTTTGTTTAAGATATTTAATTATAATTGACATAGACAGTAAAGCGAAAGTAAAAATGGGGTAAATCTATCTGTGACGTGTCAAAATAGAACGTGACGTCATTCAACAGATCGGCTTGTTCTTACATGATAGCATGACCCGCTGTTTTTATTGCATTTTTATATTGGCGGGCGCTCGATCGTTTGATTGATATGTGTTTTAAAATTTTCTACGGAGAAAAATGCGCATTTTTTATCTCTTGATATGCATTCGTCCTATAGAAAACAAAGAAGGAAAATCAATGGTGCAATGTCACCTACCAGCGTTCTTCACAGGTTACAGCGTGACCTATGTAGAGAATAGCGACACAACCATGGTAAACACTAAGCCAATAGGTTAGAGTCTACGAAGAGAAAGTTTCACAGTCGGTCGTTACGCTCCCGTCATTTCGGTTTCTTAATGGTGAAAATGTCTCTTAATAGCCTCTATCCTATACGCTTTGTAAAATAATTAGTCAGTGCAACGTGTGTTTTACTCCCAAATGCCTGTCATGTCAAATATACGGGGCCTTACTCGTATGGCATTTAGGCGTAATGATTTGCATTATTGCAGCTATTCCTTTACAGCTCAACACTTACAAGTTGCACACGACTAGTATTCGTACGGACATTAGTTTATATATGCAAAGAATTATGTCAAGTAAATTATTTGTAAACATTGTAAATGTGCAGAAACTGGATTGTAACTGTTTTATAATTCAATATAAACTGAACGGTTTCGTTTACTAGACATATATATGGTTTACTGCAAATCGGATGCACGTGCTCGATGTATTCTTTTACTTTGATGTTAGATAGTGGCCAAACACTAGTAGATATACAGAGAGATTGTAACTGGAAGAATATCGTCTTTGATCGTCTATGATAAGAACAAGGAAACAGTTTTCACAAGTTATAATGTTATTCACTATACTTAATACCGGCACATTCTCAAGATAGGGTGGTAGCTAGACATTTAGTTGAAGGTAAACGTGTATGAATAAGTATCAATTTATGCGTAGGAGTCGCAATATGGACACGCCAAATTCTCTCCTGTACTATCTTCTATGTTTTCGATACTATTTTTATTCAGCGGTACTAGAATGCTTTCAAGATAGATAGATAGATACTTGTATTGTCTTAAACTATTACAGTTTTTCATCATTACAAATATATGATAATTATAATATACACACACGTGACAGATATTAACATTGCAAATACAACAAAATAATCACTATGTTTATTTTTTTTGTTTCATATATATTTAAACAATCAAACACATACACATATTATGGTATGTCAATGATAAACGAGGATGTTCTAAAATAAGATATCTAGTGTTGTTTTTGTTTTTTTAGTCTGTTAAAATGGATGTAGATAGCCTTAATACAAGTGCATCGGAAATGAATTTACCCAAACTAAGAATAATATTTTTGTTTAATGACTGAAACAATTCCACAAATTTAAACATGCTTGGTCTAGTTGTGTAATATTTAGGAATGTATTTGTTTCTAATGTTAGAGTAAGTAGTACAGATCAAAATAAAATGGTACTCGTCTTCAATATCGTTAGTGTTACAAATTTCGCATACTCTTTCGTTTCTCTCTGTTCTCCCTCTTGAGTATCTCCCTGTTTCTATTCTTAAACAATGAGCGGATAATCTTATTTTTGTTATACAACTTCTTAATTGTTTGGAGCATAATGTTTCTAGATATGTTTCAAAATCAAACTTCTCTTTCACCACCTTATATAGCGTTAAAACTCTACTGCCTTCTATATCAGATCTCCATTGTTGCATGAAATTATCAATTAATCTTTGTTTAAATATTAAAGGAAATAGTTTAAAACTAACACTGATGGGATTATCCCGGACATTATTAAAACCGTTACTGTTTAGGATAAACCTTATATTAGTTAGCCAATTCTTCGCGCCCTTATTACAGTGAGATAATAAATCCTTATATATTGCTTCTAGTATAATGTTCTCTGTAGACAATAGTTTATACCAATATTTGATCATTTTTACATAATTATTAATGTATAATGGGTAACGCGAGAGCTCTCCGTAAATACCAGCTTCAAGTACATACACTAAACTAAATTGCTAAGTACCTACCTAAGAATATGTCAATAATATTCTCACTGTTTTGTGTATTTTGAGCTTGATTAGAGATACGGTTAAACTGCAAAATAACGATTGTAAATCGTCTGCTCTGATTGCATGAACATATTGTAAAACTTTTAAGTCAATGTGTTTTCTTAGAAATAAGATATAACACTTATACAACTGGGTATATAGGATTTTATTAAGTACTTCGAATTAGTGAAACTGTCGATGTTCCTAATTCTAAAATATGCCAGTTAAAATTATTTTGACATAAAATGCTTCATGTTTTACTAGCATTAACACTACAAATGCATTTTGCAAAAGAAATTTTCGAAATATTTAATGTTAACGCTGAATTACCATTACTTGAATTTCAAACAATATTCAATTTTAAGGGGGTTAATTTAAAATTATCCGTATTTCATTTTTTAATAGATGGAACATCTGCGATCAATGTGTCAATTTTTTATGTTTTTTCCTATTATTTCATACCAATTTTAATTTATATCTTTAAGCGATCTTTGACTCATGTTAGGTGTTTTATCAGCACATTTCATGTTTTCATATAAGGGGAGGGTAACTCTCAAAAGATGTAACAATTTAAACAAAACATAAATGTTTTACAAACTATGAGTCAAAACAAAATACTTATCATATATCTATTCTAAAATATATTTAAAATAAGAAAATTAGTTAAGATACAATTGATTGTTGTTAACGGCTCATCAACACAGTATATGTTATTTAGAGCCGGTCCAGAGAGAGGGGAAGGATACATAGGAATACGGGAACCTGCCCTACTCTTATTATCGAACCTATGGTTCTTTAACGTGCTCGGAGGATAGACCGATACACGGGGACTATATTTGAAAGCAAACGATCGGTTTAGAGATATAATGCATGATGACGGCATGCAACTCCTCCTATTGCAATTTGAACCCTTAACCCGCTACATATATATAACGGACTGTTTTTTCTTTGAATTAGGACCATTCAATTTATGTGACAAAGGGGAGTTTTGGCGAAAATGACTGATCGTTCCGGCTGATCTGTGTTTACAATGGATGCAAAGGCTATTATAGTCGTGCATTATAGTCGTGCTTAGCGTGTTAGGGGTTAAGCACAACCTGACTGATTAGACAGCTAAGCAAACGTATACATAACGTTACCGAAAGTTGCCGAACACATTAAAAGAATTGCATGTTCGGCTGTTGCTATTAAAACTGGAAAATTCACGTACGTTGAGCAATATTTCGATTTCTGATCATATTTTCGGATTTTAGAGTGCTCCATAATATAACATACTATCTGTTTAGCGATAACACTGATACTCCGACTGCTGCGAAAACCTTTTAAGTCGTGAATACAAAAATGGCAGACCCATGGAAACTAATTTAACAAAGAAGATCACAAGTAGTTGCGAAAGAAATTCCATCACTGTATTATACATTCGCAATTGGTTTTGAAACCGATGTATTAAAACTACATTACTATCGGTTTCAAAAGTACAGTAAGGACATGTATTATATTTGCAAGAAAATCGTGAATTCCTCCTGTTAAGGTCTCACACCTCTATTATCTCCCCTGAAAGCTCACGGACCTAGAGACAAAAGGAAAACAGAAAATAATTCTATTTTTTCTCAATTTTAGGCAATTTTTAATTTAAAAAATAGGTTTTTCTTTGCTTTAGCATACATCTGTAGTGTAAAAGACAGATGATACAGAAAATCCCATGCTGATATGAGGTTTCATTCAAATTTTTAGAATTGTTTGACCGAAGCACCGCATATTCAGCTAGATAGTGTATGAATTTTGTATTTTCCATAGGGTTCACAAAACATGAGCGAGAAAAGACCAACCTGGCTAACTTATGTATATTATTGTTTTAAATTACTGGTCTTGACTATACTGAAGAAATTAAACCAACAACAATGTCTGCTGCCCCGCTTTGAAGCTCAGATGTTGCAAAAGGCTGTACAGTAACCCTATGGGAAAATTAATTGAGGTGTGAGACCTGAAGAAGAACAGAAACATTGCTGCTTGTAGTGTTGCTTGTAGTGTGCTTGTAGTGTGCTTGTATTACTAGTACTTGTTCTGAACGTTAAGTATAAGAGCCAAGTTAAGGTACGGTTAAACTATAATTAATATTGTTTCTTTCAAGGATCCCTGTCAGTATTTATTGACATACACACTTGCGTTTGTTAAGTGCTATTTGGCGGCCGTAAAATGTTGCCCAGACTACAAATCAGTAGTGTTATTACTTACTGGTCCTTTATATTACAATAATGCTGCCCCAATGACCCTATTACAATTGCCGTGTGTGTATGAGAATGATAATAAACGTTTAAAGAAACAAAGTTGCTTATATTAGTCGACTGAATGACCCACAGTACTTAACATTTAAGGGATCCATCGATAGTTACATTCCTTTAGCATACATACTGTTACATAACATAAATAGCAGCGTACTGCAAAAATAAAAAGTGTGTCATACGCACGACCTGAGTAAAATACCGAAGAGGCATTACTAAAATAAATCAATGGACATCATTGAACATCTTCAGGATTTTTTCATAGTTCTATTAAATATGACAATATAAATCGTTTTATGCTTACTTATCCCTTCGAGCGAAGCTCCGTACTTTGCTTTTCAATATATTATTTCAAACAGATGTTAACAGGGTAATTTATCGAAGAAAATGCACTGCAAACACATCTATAACCCCAGGTTTCGTGCCAAAATAAATATCTAACCCATACAATAGGACATTAACAGTGAGCGAATGTGCGTCTGTTTGGCTTATGCTCATTACGTCATTCCGGCTGTTGGCTCCAATCGCTAAGGCGTGTTTTTTTTTCAGTACGATGAACTCATTCTGTATTATTATACCTCACATAAAACTCCCATTGTCTACAGCTCATGCTAAATCTGTTAACAGTACGATGAACTCATTCTGTATTATTATACCTCACATAAAACTCCCAATGTCTACAGCTCATGCTAAATCCCCATAGACAACAATGTATAATTTCTTACTATCTGACGCGAGGGTGACATTACAGGGTGATAGTACATTACCGGTATTATCTTGTCCAGATAAGCCGTGAAACTTGCTTCAAAATATATGTAAAATAAAGAATGTTTACATTTTTTATAATATAAAACATAGAAAGACATGGATATATATGTAACCTATATGGTGGAAAATATTTATCAACATTGACATGCCAAACACCTTAAAAACACATTACTTCGGCTACTTTAGATTAAGAGTACTTACATAAAGTGTTTTTTGTTGGAAACTTATCTGAAATCCTATTTGTATGAGTTAACCATTTTGTGTCGAATTATACTGAAATCTAGTTTCGGCAGAGCTTCTACAGATATCGCAAAATTGCTATCGGAAAGATATGTATTATCTCATGATAAGTAATGAAATAATGGATTTTAGAGGTGAAACAACTGAACTGAATGTTGTTTAACGGCTCATCAACACAGTATAGGTTATTTAGAGCCGCACCAGAGAGGGGAAGGATACATAGGAGTCCGGGAACCTGCCCTACTCTTATTATCGAATAGATTCCCATGGTTCTTTCACGTGCTCGGAGGATAGACCGATACACGGGACCGCCCGGTTAACGTCCCCATCCGACGGACGAGGCTAAGGGAAAGTGTCTTGCCCAAGAACACACCGACGGAACTGAGTGGCACCATGAAGGATTGAACCCGGGGCCTCCGGTTACAAATCCGCCGCGCTACCGACTGCGCCACGCCAGAGGTGAAACAAATATAGACTTTTAGTTTTTCACTGTGGGATGGCGGAGCTGTTTTTTTAAATATCAACACACGTAATAATTGTTTAGAAAATGACTAATAAAAGTATATAATTAACTTGGAAATGGCCAGACTATGAAATCGAGTCGTAGTTTTGGAAAATCGGACAAATATTTAGATAGTGTAGTCATTAGAGATGTCAGTTTACCGATTCAATTTTATTTTAAAATTATTTTTTTAGGAACGTGGTATCCTTGGATTTGAACACAGACTTAATAACAAATAGATTGGACACTACGAACATTATCTAAATTTCACGCGGCACAGTGCGAAAATTTCACAAATTATTTCCCAACTTTAAACATACATATCATGAAGAGTTTTATAGATACAAGTTTCATGCATGCCAAATACCATCACAAATTTCATATTCTTTCCAGTGGTAGTATTTTTCTTTCTCTTACATTTAGAACAAAAAAGGAGTTTGACGGAAAATGTTACTATGTCAAAACCTTGATTTTTAAGAGAAAAACGAAAAATGATGACATTTTTAACTTTAAACATATTTTTATACAATTGCTTAGTTTCAAAATAATATGAATTATTATAATCCTAGTTTGCTATTCACTGTGAATCTTTTGAATGTATTCTCATCAAAATCGGTGAATTATTGAGAGAGGAGATAGAAGGAAAAGTTAAGGTGCCACATGATATTTTGGTTACTTCATTGGTTAAGATAGAAAGTTTCCTATCTGTTTATTAATATGTCTGTGATTTGAAATAAGCCGATGAATCGTAATTTACTGAATACGGTTATGAGTTATGGTGATCAAAATAGCACGTTGTTGATGACGTCGCTGAAAAAAATAATTCTGTATTAACGCATGAAATAAAACGAACATTTTTAATTTGTCAGACAGATTTTATCTCAAAGTGATTTAACTTTTATATATTCACTCTTGATTATACTCAAGATTCATGCAGGAAAAGAATTGTGAAAATATCAATTTTATAAACTTTTTGACGAAAAAAACCATATAATTCACTTCGAACCAAAAATAACCTGTGTGTTTCCCACGTCCGTCCGTCTCTTCCTATATTGTTAAACATGGACTTTTCATGTAACAAATACTGATAAGGGAGATACAATGTTAACAACAAACACAACCAATAAAATAAAGTAGCAGACTCGGTTGTTTTGAGTCTGTTCGTGAGAGGTAATGTCGTGAGTGGTAATATAGGAAGAAACACCGCTCACGCAAAGAACCAGTAAAAATAACACTACTGATTCGTAGTAGTATGGGGAGACTTTTTACAGCCGCCACACTGCACTAAACGAACGTTAGTGTGAATGTTATTAATTATTGATAATTGAGATCCCTAGGAAACAACAAACACAACCAAATTTGTCTTAAAGTGATTATAACGAAGTGTTACACTTGTAGCAGTTATTCACCGCGGATGCTCTCGAAGGGGAATAAATACAAATTTTTATTTGGTTAAATACTATTTTTAGTAAATAACCTGATAAGATTAACACATTTTAATTAAAATATTAATGACGCTTTATAATTGTTGATGAATTGTTAAGCATGTATTATGGATTATTTATGTAAAGTTATTAGTTAGTGCTTCGTGGGTTTATATAACTTGTCATATACACGAGGCCTTACTCCTATGACAGTTAGGCCTAATATTCTGTTTTATTGCAGCTGTTCCTTCACAGTTCAAAAAGGAGAAAAACGGTCCCACCGCAAACAAACGCAATGGCAGCGTCGGTCCGCACTGCAACATCAACCGAAATATGAGCATATTTAAAATGTCAATGAAAAGGACAATATGTAACATAAACAGTGGTGATGGCACTCGGACAATATGTAACATAAACAGTGGTGATGGCACTCGGACAATATGTAACATAAACAGTGGTGATGGCACTCGGACAATATGTAACATAAACCGTGGTGATGGCACTCGGACAATATGTAACATAAAGAGTGGTGGTGGCACTCGGAAGGTCGGAAGGCAATAAGGCCGACAGCTTAGGTTATCGATTTTATGTGTAAACAACCTCTGCATTATGCAGTCTTCAACGCCCAAATGGACAAAACAGTGTAAATAAAAGTACATCTCCTCAAAAGGAAATCCCGACCAATAAAATCCACACCCAGAGTAATTTGTAAACAATACACTGCAACACATGCCAGCTGCGTACGATTAGTATTCGTACGGGCATTCGTTTCTATGTATATCGGAATGTATGCAAAGAATAATTTCAAATTAATTGTTTGTAAACATTGTAAATGTACAGAAACTGGATTGTCTTAACTGATTAATCATTCAATATAAATTGAACGGTTTCGTTTACTAGACATATAAATTGTTTACTGCAAATTTTATCACTTGCTCGATGTAATCTTTTATTTTCAAGTTTTTGTATTATGTAGACAGTTGCCAAACACTAGTAGATTTACAGAGAGATTGGAACTGAAATCGTCTTCGATCGTCTATGATAAGAATAAGGAAACAGTTTTCACAAGTTATAATGTTATTCAATACACTTAATACTGTTATATTCTGAAGAGAGGTTACGTGTTAGCAAGATATTTAGTTGAAGTTAAACGTGTTTGAATAACCCCAAGTAAAAATGAAAACAGCTGCCACCAAAAGATTCTATTTGTGCATAGAAGTCGCAACATGGAAACGCCAAATTCTCTCCTTTGCTTTCGTGTATGCTTTCAATATTGTTTTTATCTTGCGGTGCTAGAATGTTTTCAAGTATTTTTATTTGAAGGTAAATAAGTTCATCAACGTTTTTTTGAGAGACTAGCTTTTGACGACAACGATCGGTATAGAGATGGAATACATGATGAAGGCATGGAACACGTCCTATTTTAAACACAATCTGACTGATTGGACAGCTAAACAAACGTATGCATAAATCAACGAAAGTTGCCGAACACATTAAACATTACCGAAAGTTGCCAAACACATTAAACATTACCGGAAGTTGCCAAACACATTAAACATTACCGCAAGTTGCCAAACACATTAAACATTACCGGAAGTTGCCAAACACATTAAACATTACCGAAAGTGTCCGAACACATTAAACATTACCGAAAGTTGCCCAACACATTAAACATTACGGAAGTTGCCAAACACATTAAACATTACCGAAAGTGTCCGAACACATTAAACATTACCGAAAGTTGCCGAACACATTAAACATTACCGGAAGTTGCCAAACACATTAAACATTACCGAAAGTGTCCGAACACATTAAACATTACCGGAAGTTGCCAAACACAGTAAACAAATTGCATGTTCGGCTGTTGCTATAAAAAGTGGAACAAACAATATTTCGATTAGGGAAAAATTATCTAAACATATTTTCGGATTTTAGTGTGATCCATAATATAATAGGATTATTACTAGAGTAACGTGTTCTGGAAGTTTGTATCGCCTCGAGTTGGTAAATGATAAATGAAGGATCTCACGAGAGGCGGAACGGTTTGATGTCGAATAGCACAATAATGGAAGCTCATCCAACTGATCACTGCTACCATATACAATTATAAAAGTAAAACCACTCAACGAAACTGTTCCCTTACCATGTGCAATTATGAAAAAGTCAAAATGGTGCCAGAAATAGAAATATATATTTCTTTTCTTCTCTTTTACATGCTGTGCACTTCAAATTTATACCATTTTAAAAAAAAAGAACATGAGCGATAGTGTTTGGGCTTTTCAAATATCATATTATAAACAAATTGCATCATTTCGGCTAATAAAACGAACTTGGCACCGTAGTACAATAAACGATCAATGAGAATTCTACAATGTTCCAATCTTTACATGTGTTTGGCTCACTATCTATACTGACGAGATAAAGAAACGCCTCATCGGGAATTTCCGCTATATATTGTATATACCGCATACTTAATGCCACATAATATTCCAAAGAAATCCCAAGATATTTTCTTAAAACAAAGTTGCAGTTGGTTAGAGAAAGGACACAACTGTGATGTTGTAGACGGTTTAATCACAGTACACTTTATAACAAGAAATTCATAAATATTGAAATTCCTCTTTGAAAAATTGACTATTTTAGTACTGTATTTAACGTAAAGAGTTTGCAGAAATTTGCATCCTAAGTTTGCTCACATGCTTGAGCCAAACAGATACTCTGCCAATAATCAAACTTTGAAGAAATACTATTTGCTGTGTTTTGTGTTGTTTTAGTATTTTTTCCGAAAAGAAAGGTCTTACGTAGCCATGTACCATTCGATTAACAGAAGCATAGTGTACATACAATATATAGCGGAAATTCCCGATGAGGCGTTTCTTTATCTCGTCAGTATACATACGATAAGATATGCTTCAAGCACCACTAGGTTATTAATCACGTAATGACAGATAAGTTTAACAATAATGCATATATCCATTAACAGCATTATACGTACTACAGCAATATCTCGTGATATACGAGGATCCTGCCGAGTCCAGATTCAAAATAAACTCTATTTATTATTGCTTTTGCCTTCTTGTTTGTCTGTTTGCGTGTATGTTTCTGTGTTTTGTGGTTGACTGTCCTCCTTGAATGCTACTTTCCCTGTCCGATCTTTTTATATTTCTTTCTATAAACACTTCGCTATGACCTGAAATGATCTTTACAAGCAGAAGCATAGGTAAGTTTCCACCAAAACACAACAGTATATCTTATCTTAAACACACAAAGTTAATGTACTTAACATACATGTATTTATTTTCTATTATCACATGTCTGCAAAGTCTATTAGTCATTCAATACATTTCTACCGGCGAATCACAATGCTATCTGGGTTACAAATAACTTTATAATTTATCAAGATGAATTATATTGTTTTATTTTAAAATGCATAATTGTGTAGCAACAAAGTTTAATTGAATATTTGTACAGTAAGATTGGTACTAAATCCGTCGAGGTAAGATTTGAGATGCAGTTCACCTACTTTATACTTTCTATTTTCGTCTGTGGAATACTGCCGCACGTATGGCATTGAGTAAACTATTTTCCAAACAATCTACTACAATATCCAAGAACACAGCATATCCACTTGCATGTTTCTGCCCTTAAAAGTAAACGAAAAACGCCCAGAAAACGTATGTGCTTATTATTAATGCAACTGCGACCGAAATTCTCTCTTAAATACTTCTACAATACAAATGTCACAATACAATACACATGTCACAATACAATTCACATGTCACAACTGCTCTCAAATTAAGTAGATGCAAAAGTTCAAAGGGACAAACGGTAATCTTATTTTTTTAAAAACTCACGGCGTCCCGTTAGTTTGTCTCGTAACTTGCATTTGTTTAATCATTATTATTAATTGTTAGATAGTATATTTAAAAAATGTGTAGAATAATGACGGAAATAGAATTCTCATTTTTTTATTTAATTATATGCAAGCAGTTTTAAAGTCAAAATGATACAGGATTAATAAATCACTGTACTAATTGTAATGCACGATATAAACTCAAGATTGCCGTGCGTCCTTTTAACAAATCACCAGTGTTAAATCGTTTTTTTCAAGGACATGAACAGTACTGTGTGTGATATATATTGGACATGAACAGTGATAGTGTTTTTTCTTTTCATAGTGAGCATTTTTTAATAATCCAGTTATCTCTTCTGTTTACGAGTGCCGTCCAGATGACTGTTTACACCATGTGGTTCTTAATTGTAAATAAATAAAGATATATGATAAACAAAACAAAAAACAAGAATATTTGCATTCATATATCGCAGCCAACCCAAAGCGCCCAGCAGCCATCGCAGTTTAAACAACAATTACATTTAAAAGTGGAGAGTGAAACATTTCACAAACAGAAAAGGGTTGACGATGAGGATATCACATTGAAACGGGTTGATATCAAATTCAAAAGCAGTTATGACCAATTAAATGCTTAAAGAACGCAGACGTGTATGTACAAAACATTTCCAAGGACCAAAGAAGGGCAAACAAAAGCCCAGGATGGATGAACAAGGACAGTGAAATTATTATCAAGGACCAACAAGGATAATTGCATGATAAACAAGGAATAAAGAACTTACTAATGGGTAATGTACCTATCAAAGTTTTCCCCCTTTGTGGTGGGAATTGGGGTTGGGGGCCGGCGGTCACACAGGGTGGACTAGACAACAATGATGACACTGGGGTAGGGAATTAGACAAAAGCTAATACCAACATGGATAGATTTGATATTGATATAATAGCTTCTATCTGCGGAATTAGACATGCTCCTATGGACGAGAAGTAGATAACCAATTTGTACATTTGTCTAATTCACCTGTGTAACCCCCTCACCCCAACGCCTCATGACCCCACTTTCCCGGTGGTGAAAAACATTGACAGGTGCACAATACTATATGTTGACATAACATAATCTGCATATATTCGTACCAGAACAAGTACGCAGAAACAAAGCAGCTAATTACTAATTAATCGTAATAGATAATTATTAAGAACCTATACCAATATTTTCTGACCCCAGTGATTATTTTGTTGAAACTAATGACAGAAAGCATATAAACGTCTATCTACTATAGCTATACGACCTTTACTTAGTATACCATAGAATAGAATTCGAAATATCCGAATTACCGCCTAGTTGATTGATATTTCTACTTTGCATACGGGGGCGCCCAATGGAACAGCCTGTGAACACAGCAGCCCGATTACCTTGACCACCGAGATAATATATAGTGCTCCCACAATAGCGTAAACAATGGGGTTATTGTTGTGTTGGAATCGAAATAATAAATACGTATCTGTATTTAACGCACTCGTGATTTAATTACTACGCATCCAACTCCTAACTGTATGTTATTCACCGATAAAACACAGGTACGTATTTATTATTTCTTAAGTAAATGACTGTTATTAAAGGAAGATAATTTAAACAACGTTATAATAACGTTATCAAGTAGAAACGCCGACGCTCATCTTTTAGAAAAACGCCATGAATTATATTAGGACGTAATGAGTGTCGATGGGCTCCTCAAAAGTACCGGTGTGGGCTTAAAAGGGGCTAATGTGCCCATCCAACTGTGCAGTTTGATCATGCTTACATCAGCAGAAATGAAGCATTCTGCTCACACTATAGCTATGTTAGTGGTTTGTTCCTCTCGGGGTTTAATGTCAAAATCAGATCTAGGTTTTTGACGGGAATTTAACATATGGTGAAAATAACATAACGTGCCAGGATCGTCTGATTTGCTTGTATAGTGTTAAACTTCAAGTATCCAGGTAAAAAACCTAAGATTATGCCACGAATGAGCGTTGTGTACAATATTTATTTTTACGTTCGTGATGTTACAAGTTGCAATAGCATTTCACAAGGTAATCGTGCATGTTCAAAATAAACTAAGGTTACCTTATCATGTGCAGTTATGAAAAAAAAATCAAAATGCAAGAGAAACAGAAAAGTACATAAGCTTTTCTTGAACTTCCATTCCACTTCAGATATATTACAATTTTAAAAGAAATGTAAGATGAATTCAGTTTTTGGAAATACTGCAAGCGATAAAGTTTGGGCGTTTCAAATAGCATATTGGAAAACAAACTGCATGATATGGCAAACGTGTATGCGTTATTCGTACTATAGACGATCAATGAGATGTCTACGGGTTCCATTCTTTACATCTTTTGGCTCAGTATCTACATACTATAAGATATGCTTCAAGTGCCACTCGGTTATTAATAACGTAAAGACAGCTAAGTTTGTTTCCATTTCCAGCATTATACGTACTTCAGCAATATCTTGTGAATTATGAGGTTCATGCCGAATCCAGATTAAAACAAATCTATAATCACATCGCTTTAACCTGTCGAGGTATTTATACAAGCAGAATTAGAGATACGTTTCCAGCAAAACACAACTGTGTATCATTCATCTTAAATACCCGACTTTAATGTGTTTAACGTATTAAATTGCCATTATCAAATGTCTGCAAATCCTATTATCTACTGATTCATTACATTCCTATAGACGAATCACAATGCAATCCGAATGAAAGCTAACTATAATCTATCAGGATGGATTATAGTGTTTTGTTTTAAAATGCATATATATCATGTAGTAACAAAGTTGTATTTGATATTTTGATGATAGCAAGATTGTTTGGTAAAATTACCTCGATATTATCTTTGATGCGCATTTCACTTACTCTCTACTTGCGTTTGTGGTATACAAGCGCACGTCTGACGTCGAGTAAACTATTGCCAAACAATGTACTTTCATTTCAAATTACACAGTATGTTTATTAACATATTCATCGAACAAACAACATTTACGAGTAAAGTTTGATGCATCTCAACATAAGAGGATACCGCATTGGAACGGGTTGATTTCCAAATAATAACAGCCATGACCCATCAAATGCATAAGAGCGCAGATGTTAAGTACACAAAAGAAAAATGTTCCTATAGAAATCACAGAACCCAAACGCAATGGCATCGAACCGGAACGTCACGACAATATGAGCAAAATGAAAGAAATAGCCCGGACAATAATTGCACGGACGCACGGACGGACGGACGGACAAGGCGGCGACTATATGCTCCGCCGAGTTGTTTGGGAGCATAAAACCGAGTCTAGTTTTATCTTTTGTTTGTGGCAAAGCACAAACTCCATTTATACTAACTCCAGTGCTAGGGGGCGTGAGAGGTGTCGCACCTACATTACCTCTCATGAACAGTCTCAGTAAAACCGAGTCTGCTACTTTTATCTCTTGTTTGTGATTGTTGCTTCCACGGAATCGCCTTTACAGTAAGTATTACAATTGTCGTATAACAATTACCGTATTACAATTACTGTATTACAATAATGTAGCTACAATGACCCTATTACAATACTTGTTTGTATGGGTTTGATAATAAACTTTTGAAGAAACAAATTGCTAATACTAGTCGACTGATTCACTGACAGTACTTAACATTTAAGGGATCAATCGATAGTTACATTCCTTTAGCATACTGTTACATAACATAAATGGAAACATACTTCAAAGGTAAAATGTGTGTCTTATAATTACCTCTCATGAACAGACTCAATACAATTGAGTCTGCTGCTTTTCTCTCTTGCTTGTATTTATTGCTTCCATGTGATCACCTTTTCAGTATTTATACCCACGACCTGCGTACAATTTTGAAGAGGCATTAATAAAATAAATCAATGGACATCATTGAACATCTTCAGAATTTTTTTCATAGTTCTATTAAATATGACAATATAAATCGTTTTATGCTTACTTATCCCTTCGAGCGAAGCTCCGTACTTTGCCTTTCAATATATTATTTCAAACAGATGTTAACGGGGTAATTTATCGAGGAACATGCACTGCAAAAACAGCTATAAACTCAAGTTTCGAGCCAAAATAAATATCTAACACATACAATAGGACATTAACATTGAGCAAAAGTGCGTCTGTTTGGCTTATACTCATTACGTCATTCAGAATAGCTCTAATCTAATTGGCTCTAATCTAATCTAATCTAATCTAATATAGCTCTAATCTAATTGGCTCTAATCGTTAAGGTGTGTATTTCCTCAAGTTAATGTGTTAAACAATACAGTGAACTCATTATGTACTGTCAGGAAACTGTTATTGTATACAGTCCATGCTAAATGTTTCAAAGCCCCATAGACAACAATGTATAATTTCTTACTATCTGATGCGAGGGTGATATTTCAGGGTGATAGTAAATCGTAGGATGATAGTGAAGAAAATATCGCATGCGCAGCTTTGGTGCGCTTTGTTGCGCTTACTGTTTCGGTGATGTCATCGGCTCAATTTCCTGAAATTGCTATTTTTAACTCATCGTAACTTCAAATGTACTTTACCGTTTTCGATAAACTACCACTCATGTTCTCAGTTAAATTATTTCCAATCTAACATTATAACTTTCATACAAAACATTTTGAGAAAAAAAAATCCGGCAAAATGAAATCTGTGCTGAAAATGAACCTTACATTGGCCCGAGGAGATTTCGGATACTGATAATCACCATCGGTTCGCCTCGGGCGATAATCATATCCTTAGGGTGAACATTCTGACTATCATCCTCTCATAAATGTGATATTTATATATTATTAGCCAAAGTACATATTTAAAGGCATTTGCTGTAGTTTTCCATGCGCAGCTTTTTTGGGCGACTTCGCTTCTAAAACTATTGGATGGATTTTCCTAAAAAATTACTGGAATGTTGCTTTTGATGTCTAGTTCTATTTTTAGTCTTTCTTTTATTTTTTTGAATTTATTTTTTTGATTATTTTTTGTTGAATTTTTTGACTTCAAAGTATTACTCTATGTTCAGTGTTTCGGCCCCTTGGCATTTTTTCCAGAGACAATTGGCGTAACATTAGTGTTTCTTTCAAAGATTATATTCTTTCAAAATAGGCTGTAAAGCAATTGGCTCCAATCGTTTAGGTATACATTTTCTCAAATTATAGTTATACTGTAAAGTGGACACATTGTATACTGTCCCTGATAAAACATACAGACTTTTTGACCTCTATTAAATAGTCCTACATTATTATATAGGAGAGGCGTATTCAAACATCTGCAGCTTATATTACGCGTAACATAAATAACAAATAAACATGAGTACGCATACTATAAATAGTTACGCGTAAAATGACAACGTATTTGCATTGGTTGTTTATATTACGCGTAACATAATTGCGTTACGCGTAACCAACCTGAACCTGATGGCTTTTAAACCTCCTTAAGGAGTTCCCAATGTCAGACTGTCAAAGACGAATTTCAATGCGTAGTTGGTAACTGTAAATGGGTCACCAACATTTTTTTTATGGTGGTTTACGTCGTTTTCAACACATGTACGGTTATATATGACGGTCGATTTTTTATGGTGGAGGCTAGAACCAGTACTGTACACCCCCGCCATCCGTAAGAATCGACACTTCCTCACTTACAAGTCGAGCTCCCAGTGGGATTCGAACCCACAGCGGTGAGAGGCGAAGGTTTACAACGCAACGTCGTTAACCATTCGGCCACGGAGACGCTTCAACAACCAAATATTAAATTCCTTTTTGAAATAATTGATAAATCGATAATAACCCTATTCTTAAAATATTATGAGTACTATCTTGTAATGACATTATATTTTACTACGCAATCGTCTTATTCTAGTTGTATACCGTGATTTCTCTTAAACACCTTTGATATACATTATCTACCGCAGAGAACACTATCTACCGCAGAAAGCGTAATGTAAAACTGCTGCCTAGGATATAAAACGTCACGGGGTTTAAACGATAAAACTGTGAAAAGAGTCACCGAGACATAATTGCTATAAAGTACACACCACGGACAGCTTTATTTCCGAGCTAATTCGTTCCAAACGGAAAAAACTTAGGACCACGTTTCCCTCCTGTACTTCCTCAATACCTGTGCAAAGTCCTTACAGTCTCTCTCCTGCAAACACTGTATGTTCAATGGATTAGCCACGACTCCATTCTGTGTAAAAGAATATTCATTTTTAGTACACCGTCACCTTTGTAACGTCTCGTATGAGTGCGCTACAAATATAAGTATAGATATAAAAATCGAACAGGAAAAGCAGCATTCAAGAACGAGTCATACGCACACAATAACTGTTCACTGCTACCATGTATAATTCTTTCTCAAAATGATGACATTAGGACACCGCCTACATGGCTATGTATACATTTAAAGGTACACATGGCCCTTTATATGAAGCATTAAAACTAGAGCCCTTGTTTATTAATACAGTATCATTTTGACTTTAAAACTGCTTGCATATAATTAAATAAAAAGCTGAGATTTAAATTTTCTTCATTATTCCAACATAGTATCATTTTGACTTTAAAACTGCTTGCATATAATTAAATAAAAAGCTGAGATTTAAATTTTCTTCATTATTCCAACATATTTTTAATTATATTATTGGTGCAATATAATCGATGGTTATTAATATGTTGAAACAATTAGCTTTGAACTGTTATAATATGTAGTATTAATCATTGCAAGTTCTGTAGAAAAACTAACGGGACGCCATTGGGAATTAGACATAACCTAATACCAACATGGGGATATTTGATATGGATATAATAGGTTAAATCCTGGGGAATTAACATATATTTTGCTCCTATGGACGAGAATTAGGTAATCAATTTGTACATTTATATAATTCACCTGTGTTTGCATCCCCCACCACCAGCAGCAGCAGCACACACATACACACAAACACACGACCCCACTTTCCGTTGGTGTACACATTGACACAGTAAGGTGCACAATACTATATGATGGCATAAATCAATCTGCATTTGATACCTCTGTATATTCGTACCAGAACAAGTACCCAGAAATAAAGCAGCTAATTAATTAATCGTACTAAATAATATTTAATGTTTTGTTTAAACTAATAAAAATGCATATAAATTGTAACAGAACAACATGTATCTATTATAGCTGTAGTGCCTTAGTATACCATTGCATAGAACTATCCGAATTACCGTCTAGGTGATTGATGTCTTTTACACCCCCTCTACATCCTAGATAGGTTCATGTAACACGCCCGACGACGTTCCGTATATAATCATGTCTAAAAATCAGGCATTGTTTTGCATTGAAGATGAATGGCTTTTTTCCGCCCATGTTTCAGACTCTGTTTTAGGCACACTGTATAGTATCGTATACGAAAGCTTTTGCAACAGACGTTGAAAGTTAAGTAAATGACTGTTATTAAAGAAAGATAATTTAAACAACGTAGGTTTAAACATATTTTATTTTTTCAATGGTTTACAACATTTCAAATATACATTGTACAATTACAACGAAAGCAAACTACTTATAGAATTCTTCTCCTAAACAACGTTGTAATAGCTTTATCAAGTAGATACGCCGACGTTCATCTTTTAGAAAATGCGCCATGACATATATTAGGACGTAATGTGTGACGATGGGCTCCTCAAACGTGCCGATGTGGGCTTAAAAAAGTGCTAATGTGCCAATCCAACTGTGCAGTTTGATCAAGTTTACATCATCAGAAATTAAGAATTCTGCTCACACTATAGCTAAGTTAGTGGTTTGTTCATAGGGATTTAATTTTATTAGTTGATCAAAGTTTTCGACGTGAATACAACATAACGTATCAGAACTGTCTGATTATCTGGTAAAATGTTAAAATTCAGTTCAAGTATCCAGGTCAAAACCTAAGATTATGCTACGAATTAGCGTTGTGTACAATGTTTATTTTTTCCATTGTTCATGACGTTACAATAGTACTTCACAAGGTAATCTTACATGTTCAAAATAAACTAAAAACGTATAAAAGCTTGAAAAATTATCAAAATGCAACGAGAAATAGAACAGTAAAGAAGATCATTACGTGGTCCAGCCTTAATTCCATTAAGCGATGGGAAAGCTTATATAAACATCATTTTATAACAGATATTTTGACAATAGAACACGTTTAAAATATTTTTATATTTTTTACTGAAACAAATGCGATAAACTGTTTAAAATTACCTATTAAATGTTTAAATTTTGCAAACTTTTAAGGTTTTATTTCATACCCCAGCCAACCCCGTTTTTGCTTCTTGGAGAAGGGGTTGGATGGGGTATGAAAGTTAATACTCGGACGACGTAATGTTACCTTTCTTGAACTTGCATTCCAATGTTAAAAGAAATGTAACATGAATTCAGTTTTGGAAATACTGCAAGCGATACTGTTTGGGCGTTGCAGATAGCAACTGCATGATAATAAAAACGAACATGGCACACGTGTATGCATTGTTCATACTATAGACGATCAATGAGATGTCTACGAGTTCTGTTGGCTCACTATCTGCGTACTATAAGATATGATTCAAGTGCCACTCGGTTATTAATAACGTAAAGACAGATGAGTTTCTATCCATTTACAGCATTATATGAACCGCATCAATATCTTGTGATCTACGAGGATCCTGCCGAGTCCAGATTCAAACTCAAATCTACAAACACATCGCTATGACCTATACAAGCAGATTTAAAGATACGTTTCCAGCAAAACACAACAGTATATCCGTTTATCTTAAACACCCGACGTTAATGTGCTTAACAGCTTGAATTGCCATTATCAAATATCTGCAAATTCTATTATCTGCTGATTCATTACATTTCTAAAAGCGAATCACAATGTGGTATATCCGAATGAAAGATATCTGTATAATATACCAGGATGAATCATAGTGACATATTTAAAATGCATATTTATTATGTAGCAACAAAGTTGCATAGGATATTTTGATGTTTTCAAGATTGCTTGATAAAAATCACCTCAATGTGAGCCTTGGGAAGCATTTCACTTACTCTCTACTTGCGTTTGCGGCATACAAGTCTTATAAACTGTTGCCAAACAATCTACTTTTATTTCAAATTGCACAGTATGTTCATTAACATACTTCTGCCTAAAAGGAAAAAACGAAAATAGCATATCATACTTCTATGTTTATAAAAGCATTGCCACTAACATTCTCTGTCGTTAAATACACCAAGGTAAACTAAGTTGATAGAACAGATAGCCAACCGAAATCAAAATGCACAAAAAGTAATATGGATAAACAACATTTACGAGTAAAGTTTGATGCGTCGCAAACATAAATGAATACCGCATTGAAACGGGTTGATTTCCAAATAATAACAGCCATGATCCATCAAATGCATAAGAACGCAGACGTTAAGTACACAAATAAGAAATGTGCCTATAGAAAGCACAGCACCCAAACGCAATGGCGCCGTAGGTCCACACTACACTACAAACACAGAGCAAATTAAATGTACAATGAAAAGGACAATACACAATACAACAAGTGGTGAAGACAGGGTTACATACTTTGAACGGTCAGTAGGCAATAACAGTAGAGGTCAATCATCAAGCATGAAGTGCGTTGTAATACTGAAGGGTCGTAACCTTTTCTGACAAATTTTCTGATTAATCATGCACAGTGGTCAGGAAATCCGCCAGACCCTGTTTAATGTCCGTAGTTAATAGACCACATCTCCACAGAACACAGGTTTGTAATATTCCTTACAACCCAATTGCAAAGGAATGATGACGAAAAATCAAGGAATACTGATCAAAGACGAGAAATGATGATCACGGGCAAGTAATGCTCAACAAGGACCAAGAAATGATGAATGATGCAAAAGAACATATAAATGATGGACAAGGAATGATCAACAAGAACTAAGCAATAATGAACAAGGAGACACAATGCATGACAATGCGTGATGATCAAGGACAACATAATGATAAAGAAAAACAAAGGAATGATGAATACGTGCACAATGAATGCGAACTTATGAACAAAGAGTATGAAAGGAAAAATTGGGAAATTGACTAAAATGATAAATATAAAAAATAGTGCAGTTTCGATTTGATTGAGTGTTCATGAAGGGTAGTGAAAAGTGCTTGCTACGTTCACGCCTTCTAGCCATAAGCTGAGCTGAACACGATATTTAAAATGTCAATAGTACAGAAATGTGAGTCATCCCGAAGAACGGAGAGTATTGAACTTTCAATGAGGTATTTTCTTACCATTCCATGGCCAGAGGCGTTTGGTCCCTGTTCCTAACAAAATGATTTGCCCTCACCGAGAAAACAGTGGGCGAAATAAACAAAATGTAATGAAGTTGGGAGCTGAGGTTATGAAGCCTTCGTATTACAGGTAACAGTCAATATACTAAATGTAAAAGCATGTAACACATCATAAGTGTGATTAAACACTACTCAGAACCTTTAAAGCCTGGAATAGTAGAACCACCTATTCGAGATTCAAGTAAGAAAACAAAAGTGTTGGAGAAAGTCAGATATCGGAATGAATAACAGTTCTGATTGCAAGCACGGGGAGACGTTTTACCGCCGCCACACTGCACAGGTAACGCTACTGTGATATATAAAGAGTTTGAAATAAGACATTTAGAAATTGCCGAACACGACAAATATAAAACATACTGCATTCTCGGTTTGATTGAACAGTAGTGAGAAGTGCTTGCTACCGTTCACGCCCTCTAGCCCATGGTTGAGCAGAATTCAATATATAAAATGTCAATAGTACAGGCAAAAGAGTCATGAACAAGGACTAAACCATTATGAAAAATGGCCAAATAAGTATAAACCAATGCCAACACTGAAAGATGAACGAGGAATAAGTGACTTACTCTACGGTAATGCTTCTAGAAAACGTTTTGGCGTAGTTTAACCATAGAACACGTTTAAATAATTCCTTCCAGTACAGGTAAGCAGAAACAACATTTACTTAATCATATGAAATAATATTTCACGAAATTATTTCACGAACCTACACACGAACCCCACTGATTGTTTTATCAAACAAACAAATATGCATATACTTTTACAGAGCAAAGTGAATCTAACACGCTTACGGCCTTAGAATACTACTGAGGTCTCATTGACTAGAAATATCTGAATTACCATCTAGGTGATTTCTACATACCCGCTACATCCCAGATAAGATCACGTAACACGCCCGACGACGTTCCGTATATCATCTTGTCTAAAAATCAAGCTTTTAAAAAGTGTTTTGCAAAACATGTGTTTTGTTCTCCATTGATGATTAATGGCTTTTTTCCATTTCTTCACGTTCTAGTAGAAGGCACACTATACAGAACACTAAGTACCAACCTAAGAATATGTCAATAATATTCTCATTGTTTTGTGTATTTTGAGCTTGATTAGAGATACGGTTAAACTGCAAAATAACGAGTGTAAATCGTCTGCTCTGACTGCATGAACGTATTTTAAAACTTTTAAGTCGATGTGTTTTATTAGAAATAAGTTATAACACTTATACAACTGGGTATATAGGATTTTATTAAGTACTTCGAATTAGTGAAGCTTTCGATGTTCCTAATTCTAAAATATGCCAGTTAAAATTATTTTGACATCATGTTTTACTAGCATTACCACTACAAATGCGTTTGCAAAAGAAATTTTTAAAGGGAGGTAATTTAAGATTATTCATTTTTTTATAGACGGAAAATCTGCGATAAATGGGTTAATTTTTTTTACATTTCATGTTTTCATATAAAGTGAGGGTAACTCTCAAAAGATGTGACAATTTAAACAAAAAATAAATGTTTTACAAACTATGGGTCAAAACAAAATACTTATCATATATCTATTCTAAAATATATTTAAAATAAGAAAATAAATTAAGATACAAAAGTTGATACTTAGATATTGTGTTCAGTATATCGAGTATGCATCAGTACTCACTTTCTTTGTTCGCACTATACATATGTAAGTAATATTATTAACTTACTAGTAATAACACTGAATTACTACAAAGGAACTGAAATGTTAGATGACGTTGGCTTTTAAGTAATTGTTGTAAACGTTGACATTAGATGTAAGTTAAATAAGTTTGTAATGCCGTTCATGTCTCACACCACAATTAATTTCCCATAGGGTTACTGTACAGACGTTTCCAACATGTAAGCTTCCAAGTTGGGCAGCAGACTTTGTTGTTGGTTTAATATATCCAGTATAGCCAAGACCAGAAATTTAAAACAATAAAATACATAAGTTCATGTTTATGTGACCCCTATGGAAAATACAAAATTCATGCAATATCTAGCTGAATATGTGGTGCTTCGGTCAAACACTTTGAATGAAACCTCATATCAACACTGGATTCTCTGAATCATCTGTCTTTTACACTGCAGATGCAGGTGCCCGCCTGGGGTCTTCCTTTAATAATGGAAACTGGAAAAGTCGCATTATAACCTTAGCTGTTGGTGCGACTATAAAATCCAATTTAATTCAATTCAGTGCAATGCAAATAATTCGTGATCAGAGTGCATTCTGGATTTTGGAAATTTTCAGCAAATTCCGTTGATTCCATGTAATGGCATTTCAATAGAATGTATTAGACACATATGGTTCCGTGAAAGTATTTTCGCAATTAATTTTAAAAAATAGTTTGTGGGAGTTAATGTATCTTGTTATAGGTTTATTTTACATTAAACGTAATTCACTCTAGTAATTCACTCTACAGATTCCGTTAATTGATTTTGGCATATTATTGTACAAACATCAATTTCAAATTGGTTTATGGCATAATTAAACTGAAACTTGCGTTGCTTAAGTAGTGTGCGGCACTCTTACAGGAAAATTTAATCTTCTAGTTCTAGGAAAACTACATCTGGGTTTTATACCACAATAGCCTAAATACACACTATGCATCGTGTAATACCCGAGGATATAAAACATCACATGTTAGTTATTGTGGTATAAATACAATAGAGCATGAGTCTTGCACGTGTACGGACGATAATGCACTCGCTAACGCTCGTGCATTATCTCCCCGTACACGTGCAAAACTCATGCTCTATCCTATACTTGTACAATAGCTCTAACGGTTTTCTTTTGTTCTTGCTTATGATATAATTTTCATAAACCTGAAGGTCTGAGCCTAAACCGTGCTATAAATGCCGGTATATTTCAGCCGTGCTATAAATGACAGATTCGGCAGTTATACCATGGTCTACTCAATTTCACACGCGCAGTTGTAATTTACACACAATCTGTTAATCAAAACGACTAAACCATTACCAAAACAGCACTCATTGACATTGCATTTGCCCAATGCGGCCCTCGAGAAGCGGTATAAATCGCATATACTCGAAAAATTATGCTCGAAAAAGTATGCTATAAGTAATATTTATAGCAACTTATAGCATACTTTTTCGAGCATAATTTTTCGAGTATATGCGATTTATACTGCTTTTCGAGGGCCGCAGTCCCGAGAGTGCAGTATAAATCGCATACGAAAAAATATGCTATAAATGTTTTGTATCATAGCCATTCAATGCCGGTAATTGATATTTTGATTGACAGGTTGTGTCAACTACATTACAACTACGCGCGTGTAAATTGGGTAGACGACCATGGTATAACTGCCGAATCTGTCATTTATAGCACGGCTGAAATATACCGGCAGTTATAGCACGGTTTAGGCTCAGACCTTCAGGTTTATGAACATTATATAATAAGCAAAAACAAAGAAAACCCATTACAGCTATGGTACAAATATTACATAAAACTACAGGAAACTCGCGTAAACGAATTTGAACACTTCATGGACAGCTATAGACACATACGTCATTCAGAATAACATCGCAAATGAGCATGTAGACTTTATCTAAATATGAATGAATAACCATCACCAACAAAGCGTTTTGTATGTATACACCTTTGAAATAGGAAAGAAAGAGAACTAATAGAGAGAAAAAAGGAAGAATGAAAACAAGAAAAACATAGATCAAAAACAGATACTGAAATTAAATGGGGTGTTTCGTACCGTTAACACATCACAACAGGTTATTATGAAAAGTTAACTTAGAGTGAGATGAGATGACGGAACACGATCACAATGAATGGGACGAAAAAAATAAAAAACAAAGATAACGATGAAATAACAAAATATTTAAATCTAATATTCTCCAACAAACATTAACCGACTGCAATAATAAGTGATAAGTAAACACGTGTCTTACACACAGTATTTCCGTAAATATAACGGTGGTCCGTAAATATTCCATTTCAATCAACAGGGTGGTGTTTCGTTCATCCCCTTGTACATAGCGTTATTGGACTTTTGCTGACCATGATGGAGTATTAAACGTGCTAAGTATATGTCAAAATGCAGCTTGGATGCAATCCGTAGTTTTATTTTAGTTTACTATATAAAAATGGGAAAACGAGTTATTTAACGACCTGTCACCTGCAGTTCTTAAAAGACAAGGCAATGCACACACATATATACTGAGGGAAAACAGTTTAGCAAGTTTTTGTTGCACCCTGCAAATAATACATTTTTGGTTGTAAAATAAAAAAAACTGCTGCCATAGACACAATATTTTATTAAACAAAAATCAATAACAGTCGAACAATCTTAATGACGTAACGAATAAATGAACGTATGGGGTCAAGCCCGTAAAGTCCCAAAATGTCAGTATGTCTTGTATACCGTATTGTTTCATCTAAAAAACTTGCTAAACTTTTTTCCCTCAGTATATATACCCAACACCAAGTACACCCATATCATGGCCGAAGTAAGTAGACGTATCACACACAAAAAAAATTCAAATTCGAAGAGCGCAGCAGTCGGAGTTTGACTGGAAGATATATACCAGTCTGACTTTTACCATTCGGGGTTAAAGTACAAAAACAATTGTTCTGTCTTAAGTAGGTCACGCATGTTGACCGAGTTAAACACTGACAACGTTCCAAAATGGAAAAATAGTTAATATCAAAAACAGACATACGGTTGTACAAAGAATATTAGCTGAGCTATGAACCATTATGATGGATACCTATCAACCGGGTTCTTTTACTCTGGAGAATTACTTCTCCACCGTATTCCATTGTCTAGACTGTAAAACATGGAATGGAGTCTTGGAGTAAACCATAGGCATGAACACAGATAGACAAATCCAGAAACAAACAAAAAACATAATTGAAAACAAGAAAGATGAAAAATACAAACAAATTGTTCATTTAACATAATTGTTCTGATATTTGATAGAAAGTATTTTCGCAGCTTTGGACCCCAAATTACAAGACAACTAACGCATTCAAGAAAGTACTTAAAGGGACAATGTCCGTAACTTTTAGCTTATGAAACACAACATAATTACGTTAACAAACATAACACAACAACCGTTATTGAATATTTACTAATTAAAAACAAGATTGTTTGACGGAATTTTACGAAAAAAAGAAGAACCGCTTTGAGGGCTGGAACTCGTAACCAACTCTAAAATTACACTCGCAGATAATAATAGTTAAACATCGCAAAAGTCGACCTCGCTCCAAACTAAGCTGAAAGGGACAGCTGTATTATTTAAGATATACTGTATAGAAAAGCTGCTGCACTAATGGATGTCGTGAACGGCCCACATTGTTTACAAATAATAAATCAAACGTGTTTTTTTTTCAAACTACGAATGTATTACTACCGACTTATCTGGGTCTATTCTCATGTTTTCATACATACATTTCACTGAATAGAAATCAGACATTTATTTGGCTATGCTTAATATCTGGCTACTTACGGAGAGTGTCCCTTTGTTCAATTTAGTCAAGTTTGATAAATGAAGCGAAAGCTTAGATTAATAAATAATTGTTTTAGAATCCACCTTACATGGTTGTTGTTGCCGGTGCTAGGTATTTTATTATCGTTGATGGTTTTAAATCCATGACTATCATTGCTGGTGCTAACACCATGATTATCCTTGCCAGTTCTAGGTCCATGATTATTGTTGGCAGTGCTAAGTCCATGTCTATCGTTGTCGATGTTAGGTTCATGACTATCGTTGTCGATGTTAGGTGCATGACTATCGTTGTCGATATTAGGTTCACAATTACCGTTGCTGATGTTATATTCAGGGCTATCGGTGTCGATGCTAAGTTCATGATTACTAATGCTATGTACTTGAGTATCGTTGTCAGCTTTATATCGGTGACGGGGCTAGGTCCACGATTATCATTGTCGGTTTAGGTCCATGATATCGTTGACGGTGCTAGGTCCACGATTATCGTTGTCGGTGTTAGGTCTATGGTTATCGTTTACCGGTACTAAGATCATGACTATCGTTGTAATCTAAATTGGCACATGAAATGACTGAATATAAACTGCTGCTTTACGTTGATGGAGAGTTTATAACTTAACAAAGTACATGTTCGTGATGGCACGTGCATTGGCGCGTATTCATCCTTGTAGTTGTTGTTTGTTTCAATGCGTGTTTTGGTTGACTGTGGCCCTTAAATACTACATTTCCAGTTCAACGTTTATATAGAGGATCTTACATGCGTACTCATTCATTATTGAATTTATTGAACGAGTTGGCAAAATGATATAATGCCAGGCTCTTGCCGAGCCTTATATCATTTTTGCTAACGAGTTTAATAAATTCAATAATGAATGAGAATGAATGTTAGATTCTATTTAATATATAACTTATAACATCACATTACGTCAGAAAACGTACATTAACGTGACGTCCATGACGTCATTAACGTTATGTTATATCACTAGTGGAATATCGAAAATACTGAATGGTGTTATTACACTCCCACACCACATGTTATGTGATAAATATGCTTCTTTCTCTCTCTTATGTAATAATACAATACTCGCGTCTTTAAGCCAGAGGTGTTGCATTTGCTTCATAAACAGCTGTTGCTAGATGTTTTTACTGTGAAATATAAATATTTTTGAAACATGTTATCACCTTTCGCCTACTTTGTGTAAGCCAAAATAGATATGTTAAGCTCTCGTGATGACTTTAACAGAGAGTGTGTTTGAATCCATATGGATTTACTACGTCATTTATTATCAACTAGAAGTTGTCAGTAATGCGGAATGATGCATGCAGTATTACGTAATAAGAAAGATACGCCTTGTATATCCTTTATTTAAGCACCTATTTCCAGCTTATTGTAATTTGGGGTGGGGGTTGGGTGGGGATGTGGGGGGAGAGAGAGAAAATGTATAGGTACCTGTAAATCGCTGTTAGTTATACAATTTCATGAGAAAATTCCGGTATTCAATTTTGTTTCAGTTGATGAGGCCCAACCAATACAGCTTGTGTATGAAACCAACATAATAGCATGTATTTCATTAGTTGTGTTTTGGTGAGCTTTTCATAAGAAAACAATGAATTATTAACGAAGTTTTATATTTAGTACAGCTTACTTGTTAATTTGCTCCTATTGGTCTGCATATAGGTAAAGTATGAAGTATTATATACTTGTGTACCCTAGATACTGTTCAATATACCAGTGCTTATTGCTTATTAGAGAAAACTTTTCTCGTCCCTCAGTTTAGCTACCTGAGCTAATCGGTAGCATGTTAGCAGTAAATAAGCAAGATTGCCACGCCTTTTCAATGATTATTTAGCGTTGGGAGTAAGGACCTGTTTCCCGAAAACAAAACTTTGTTGATAATTCAATGTTTTCAGAACAAAAAAAACAACACAACTAATGAAAAATCTGCTTTTATTTTTAAATATGTTTGTTTCATACAGCAGTTTAATTGCACGTGCTTCATCATTGATTACCACAATCTTCTCATGTAATTGTATGTCTAACAGGGATTTACAGTTACCTACACAATTTCTCTCCCCCGCAAATTCACTAGTCTAGAAATAGATCCTTAACACGAACCAATATAACAAGAAATCCCAAAGCAATATAACAATCACCTACACAAAAAAGGTCATCCAATAGGAATGAATATACTACTGGCCTACAAATCTGCACGAAGCCGAGTGTGGATGCGCAAAGATGCGTGGTGCACATTGCGTAGTCCCGCTTTAATTCCATTAAGCGATGGGGAAGCTTACGTTAGCAGGAATTTATAACGGATATTTTGACAATAAAACACGTTTAAAAACATTGTTAACTGAAAAATGTGTTTACAATTAACTATTAAATGTTTTAGTTTTACAATATTCGAACTATCTATGCTGAAATTAAGGTTTTATTTCATACCCCAGCCAACCCCGTTTTCGCTTCTTGGAGAAGGGGTTGGATGGGGTAAGAAAGTTAATACTCGGAACACGTAGTGTTGACTTTCATTACCTATAAATATGCATGATCATCTCTCTATTCAGTATACATAGCGGAGTGCCTCAGCTAGGTTCTGCACAATGGGTTGTATTTTAATTCCGTTGTTTTATAAATATACGTAACCAACATGTTGTAAAATGATTAAATAACTTAACATTCTCTATGTCCCAGTGTATGTTATTTCCCTGTATAAAATTATAATCATGTCATTCTTAAAATGTCTCATTATTTGATTACTTTTCATCCTGACACGTTGTGTAACATCTGTTAATGTGTTATTATTAGGTTTCCTTTTTCATCAGGACATGTTCTGGTATATCTGTTAATGTATCACTATTTGGTTTCGTTTTTCATCATTATATGTTCTGTTATATATGTCATTGTGTCATTATTTGGTTTCCTTTTTCATCAGGACGTGTTCTGTTATATATGTTAATGTGTCACTATTTGGTTTCCTTTTTCATCATTATATGTTATGTTATATATGTTATTGTGTCATTATTTGGTTTCCTTTTTCATCAGGACTGGTTCTGTTATATATGTTAATGTGTCATTATTTGGTTGCCTTTTTCGTCATTATATGTTCTGGTATATCTGTTAATGTATCATTATTTGGTTTCCTTTTTCATCAGGACGTGTTTTGTTATATATGATAATTGTTGCCTTTTTCGTCATTATATGTTCTGGTATATCTTTTAATGTATCATTATTTGGTTTCCTTTTTCATCAGGACATGTTCTGATATATCTGTTAATGTGTCATCAATTGATGACTTCTTTTTATCTTGTTCTGTTATAATAAATATATTATCCCATTTTCTTTCTTGTTTAGAAGTAACCATAGTCTGTAGTTTGTTATAAAGCAATTTAACCTTTCATATTGTTGTTATTATAACTGCTGTCTAGACGTTCAGGATATACAGCCAATGACAGTCAAGCGATAATAGCGACACCTACATAGAGGAATCTATACATTGTTATAACTGCTGTCTCTACTTTCAGGATATACAGCCAAGGAAAGCCAAGCGATGACAGAGACACGTATATCGAGGAAGCTATACAGATTTTCAACACGATATTCCACAAGTACAACTCCAAGGTACCGCCGAGGAAGAACTTCCCACAGCCCGTGATGTTGGAGGTATACGTTAACCTTGTACACGTGGTCAACTTGGATGTTATAAACCAACTGTTTGAGTCGACAATTGACGTCCAACTTGTAAGTCTCTTTTTATAGTATCTAAATGGTTAAATTAATTATCGATCCTGCGTGCCGAATATATAGATTATTATCAATCATGCGTGCCGGATATATAGATTTCCTGAGTCAAATGTTAAAATCTACAATTTAGCGAAGATACATGTGTTTGTTTAAATGGTGTTTGTTTACATCATTTTGTTAGCAATGTTAGGCCAGATATGACGGTCGATTGTTTGTAGTAGAGACAGACCATCCCATTGTTCCTGGGTAGAATCAGTACAGTATACTTCCCGCAATCCATAAGAATCGACACTTTTCTCAGTTTACAAGACGATCTCCCAGTGGTATTCGAACCAGCAGCGGTGAGAGGCCAGACATTTTTGGACAGCGTCTTTACTATCCCGGCCACATAGGCCGCTCGCTAATCAGGATCAAACGAGCTATTGTGATTACATTTTTCAGTCGTATATACGTCGTTCGTTAGCCGATTTTGATTTGAAGAACTACTTCTCACAAAAATAACTGTATTTAATAGGGGTGGTTCTGAGTTCATTCAAGTCTTTAAATTGTATACAATTTGATCAAAGTAGGTCAATCCGTCATTCGAGCAAACATTAGTACAAACTCCAAAAATTATTCTCGAATAGATCTACCGATGAATACATTTGAACAGCTTTTATTTTAAACATTATTGCTAGAATTAATTAGACTTTTTTTAAATAAAATCCACGAGATCAATACAATAACGTTGTTAAAGATGGATTCCTCTTTAACAACATTATTTTATTGATGTTCATGATGAAGTCATTGATGCGTTTAATAATACATCTCGGTGTCTAGATGACATACTCAATATTGATAATCCTATTTCTCATATGGTTACTAACATTTATACACCAGAGCAGCTCACGTTGAATAAAGCCAACAGTTCGGATACTGGAGCAGCAATCCTCGATCTTCATCTCTCTTTAACCCTTTTTAATATGAAAATTAACAGTAAAGTTAAATGCATCAATCCTGGTGTGGATTGCTCTCTATATGTTGACGACTTTGTTATATGTTATCGTGCAAAAAACATGAACACTATTGAGAGACAACTTCAACAATGTCTGAATAAACTTCAGACCTGGTCGGATGAAAATGGTTTTAAATTTTCTAAATCTAAAACTAATTGTATGCACTTTTGTCAACTACGTAAACATCATGTAGACCCTCATCTAACACTGGATGGGTCACAAATACCAGTAGTGAATGAAACAAAAGTTCGACCGTAAATTAACATTTATACCACCCCTTAAATACTTGAAGGCCAAGTGCCTTAAAGCTCTTAATTTACTTAAAGTTGTTGCAAACACTAATTGGGGAGCAGATGGTAAAGTACGTTTACAACTTTATAGATCTCTTATCAGATCCAAGTTGGACTACGGCTCAATAGTATATGGATCGACTCACTAGTCATACTTGCAGATGCTCGATCCTATACATAATCAAGGATTACGACTCGCCTTAGGTGCCTTTCGTACATCACCAGCCGAAAGTCTATACGTTAAAGCTAATGAACCATCACTGTCTCACAGACGGGAAAAAATATGCCTAGTTATGTACCTCATTTTGATCGAAAACCGAAGGCCATTCGACTATTTGGTCTTCGTATAAAACCAAAATTAAGAGACACTGAAATCGATCTAAATTTTATTGCCAAGTACAAAGTACCGCAAATTCCACCGTGGACTTTGGAAACACCAACAATTAGTTTTGATCTTTGTAATAGTAACAAATCCAATACATACCCTACTGTCTTTCAAAGCAAATTTAATGAAATTAAACCGAAATACAGTAACTTTCAACATATATACACATATGGTTCTAAATATGGAGATAAGGTAGTTGCAGCAGCTGTTGTTCACAAACACAGCATAAAGAGCCGCCTGCCTGACAAGGCCTCTATATTTTCAGCTGAACTTAAGGCAATTGAACTTGCCTTAAATTATATTCAGGAATCTGATGATAACCAATTTGTAATCTTTTCTGATTCCCTTTCATCTCTTCAAGCACTGGGTAATATGAAACATGATAAACCAGTTGTGCTTCAGCTTTTAGAAAAGTACAATTCTCTTATAGTTGATAATGTTATTATTTTCTGCTGGCTTCCAAGCCATGTATGAATAAGTGGTAATGATAGAGCTGATAGTGATGCTAAAGCAGCATTAGGTTTACATATATCTAATGCTTAATTACCTTATACTGATTTCAAAAGTTGTATTAACACATTTATTCGTAACTCTTGGCAAGCCGATTGGGATTTGTCAGTTAACAATAAACTCCATTCAATTAAACCGTGAGAATGGCGTTCTTCTAGTAGACCCATTCGTCGGGAAGAAGTTGTCCTAGCCCGGTGCAGGATAGGGCATACACGTTATACTCATTCATATTTATTACAAGCTGAGCAATTACCAGAATGTATACCCTACTTTGCACCGTTAACGGTCAAACACGTCTTGTTGGAATGTGTAGACTTTGATCCTATGCGTCAAAGGTACTACAATGCAAATACTATGAAAGAGTTATTTGAAACTATAGATTTTAGTCTTGTTTTAGATTTCCTAAAAGAAATCAGACTATATAAATCATTACAATGTGTTCTTATATATATTTACTTGTTTATATACCAGTTGACGGGCATTTGTTGATTTACATATATAGTTTATATTACTACCATATCATCCCTTATTTTTTAATAGTTTTATCTTTATATATTTACATTAATTTTAAATTACTAGTTAATTTCTTCATCTTTCGTCGGTTTTTGCGCACAATATGACCTATTTATGTGTCGACGTGCCGTAAAACACCATTCATTCATTCATCTCTCAATTTCTAATGATTTCATACATACTAAAATCTATGATAAGAGAGATGACTAACATCGTTAACTATCTGGATGGGGATGTACATCTTGCTACCTCATACGGGGTTTATATCCCCCAGCTCATTCGTTTTGCTAGAGCTTGTACTGATGTTAGAGACTTCAATGATCGAAATCAAGTTATTACAAGTAATCTTCTTCAGCAGTGTTTCATTACGTAGATTCTACCGCCGCAACGAAAACCTACTGGAGAAGTACAACATCAACCTTAAAACACTTCTGCGACTAGGAATATCACAACCCTTATTTATAGAGATGTGATCTATAAACTTCGAAAGGTTAAGGGATCTGGCGGGTTTTCTGAAAAGGATACGACCCTTTAGAATTACAACGTACTTCATGTTTAGTGACTGACCCCTCTACAGTCAGTCACTACGCTTCACTTTTCCCTAGTGGGTTTGACAATCTCTTGGGACTCTATATTGCACCTAATGAAACCCCGACCAAGGAGGGTAGGTGCATGAGATTTCGTCACTCGGGTTTCTTGTCGTATCCTAGATTGGTTTTCTCTTTGGCTGCAACTGCTGTTGTTGTTCACTACAATTCTGGATACATCATGAGATGTTTCTTATTTTGTATTTAAAATATCTTTACAACAACATCTTAGTGTTTCTTTTGTTATTTTCTGTGGATGTGGACTTTATTGTTAGAGAATTCCTTTTGATGGATGTAGTTTTGTTTACACTGTCTTGTCTAGTTGGGCGCTTAAGACAGGATAATAGCGAGGACTGTGTAAACATAAAATCGATTCAAGCTAACCTGTAGGCTTTATTGCCTACTGACCGTTCCAATTCAGTAACCCTGTCTTCACCAACCTTTCTGTTGTATTTTGTCTTTTTCGTTGTATAATAAATTAAATATTGCTCCTTGTTTGCATTACAGTGCGGACCTAAGATGCCACTGCGTTTGGACCCTGTGTATCCCTATAACTCATTTTAATATTAACATTTGTCTGATACAATTTTCTTCTTAAAGCTAAACAGTCCCTATTTTAACTGGTAATAACTCATGAATATGAATGAGTAACTTGTGAAGTAGTTTCAAACACCCTAAAAGTCGGTATATAAGGCAGAAATCGATGTGTAAAATTTCACATTTTTATTTAGCCTTCTCCGTACAGGTAACATCGATAAATATACGGCTTCAGAATATATATACTCGGTAAAAAATGTTTTGGACCAGGGAATATAATGGCGCATAAAAAGAAAACCAGTTGACGGATTTTATTATTATCCCTTATTACCTCAGTTGATAATTGACAATAGATCAACAATTAACAATAATTATCGTTTACAATGAAAGTTTGCAAAAAAAACAATAATCTTTTTATTTGGTACTCGATCGAATGTCTGTAACTGTTACTTTTTACGGACTTTGCAACATTTTATAACCACCCTTTGTGTGTTCGCGATATTTTTTTAAAATCAAATCTTGTTTGGAATTTAATGTTTCTGGTACCAAATTAACCGAGTAGGGTAGGCCTTGGTTACTGAAAAAAGATACATATATTCTGTCCACTATTTTTATTTTTATATGACTATATATACCCTGGTCCAAAACATTTTTTACCGAGTATATGATAAAAAATAGTTGCCCGGAACGGGATTTGAACCACAGCCTTGCACTTGTTTACGTTTTGAAGAATGTACGGTGACCCACTAGACCACGGCTATTTATTGTTATATTGTAGCATTTTTAACACTAAATTGGCATTACGTAATAACTAGCGCGCACACACAAACTCATCAAGCGCAAAATAACAAGTCGATATATGGTTGTTTTGAGGCTAAGTATTAGTTTCATGTTGATAACATGCAGTATTACATTAGGCAATTTTAATTTACACCTGCTACAAGATGGACTATATCTTTATTTATAATGCAGATATGCAATTTTCTGCCTAATAAAGGGATACCTAATTAATTTTGCTTTATTAGGCACTGAACAATAAAGCAAATCAATGCGGAATCCCTCGGCGTTTATTGTACGTAACGTTATCTGACGTCGTGCACGTAACGTTGCCTGAAGTCATAAAACAAACAAAAAAAACAAACATGGCTGCGTCCTCGATAAGCGTAACATTCTGAGAAATATGTAATAATAGTAATTCATACAGAAAATGCGGATTATCTACATGATAAATAGAATAGTGTGTCAGTGCCTTTTACTATCAAGTTCATTAGGCTTGGAATCGCTTCGCCTAATAAACTTGATAGTAAAAGGCACTGACATACTATTCTCTATTGATCCATCTTGAGTTGCGTTCAAATATGTTAAGTTATTTTGCCTCATAATAAATGGTAGTTAGTATAATATTTTCTCAACGTTATAGCTCAGTGGATAGAGCGCCTGACTTGAAATCAGAAGATCGTATGTTCAAGCCCCGAAAGAGGCTAACCTTTTTTCCTGTAAAAAATACTGTTACCTGTGTAAAGGTCCCCGAAAGAGGCTAACTTTTTTCCTGCAAAAATTACTGTTACCTGTGTATATATATGTACGATGTGTACTGATCGATGTCTATTCTGTAAATGATTTCCTGCTCGCTTAAATACCCGATTTCGACATGGCTGGTGAACATGAAGTTACAAATAAGGACACGCCTACAAAGAAGAAATCGATTGATTTAGAGACTGTGTAGCTTTAAAGCTCCAGACCCTGTATTTAAATCGCGTTCTTCTTTGTAGGTGTGTCATTATGTATAACTTCATGTTCACCAGCTCTTGGCAAAATCGGGTATTTAAGCGATCAAATTTAACGCAGGGCATCATTTACTTTATAGACATCGAGCAGTGCACATCGTATCTGTACATAGGTAGCATTATGATTTACAAGAAAAAGATGTTTGCGTATTTCGTGGCTCGAACGCACGACCTTCTGACTTACCACTGAACTATGGCGACTTCTTGAGAACAATGTACCTCTAGTAAAATATATTATGATGCAAAATAACTTTAAATAGTTGAACGACCCTCAATATGTATCAGTATATACGCTTTCATCTCGCACGTTTAAATAACCATGCGTGGTGCAATACTATTAGGTTTGATTTTTGATTCTGTTCAAAACTTTATTAGAGATAGTCATCGATTTACTTAGGTTTGCCAATACATTTTATCTGTTCTGATCAACCCGAGCAATGTCACATGTGTTGCATTATTCTTTCTTTCTTTCCTTTATATTTTATTTCTATTTTCTTATTATCTTAACATGTTCTACTACATATCATGTTGTAGTTAATCCAGCTTATTGATATGTGTTAATAGAAAATGTCATTCATTATATTTGTTAAAACTCCATTGTAGGGAAGGGCCATAACTAATGTGGGTAGCACTTGTGGGACCCGATTGCCTTGTACTTGTACATATATGGCAATAAAATATTTTTAAATCAAAATAATACTATTTTATTATCAATTTAACTTAGTAAAAACTTTAATCTCGATTTTTTATTTAGCGGATGACAAGTACATTGTGCGCGTTTGTGTGCTATAGTTATTACGTAATGACTATTTAGTGTTAGAAATGCTACTACTTACCAACAAGATTCCGTAGTGCAGTGGAAAAAGAGCCATGCTACAACTAAAACTGCAATGTCCCTAGTTCAAATCCCGTTCCTGGCAACTCTTGTTTTTTTAATATATTCGGGAGCCGTATATTGATTAATGTTAACTGTACAACGGCTACATTAACGTAATATTTTACGCATCGATTTCTGACTTATATACCGAACTTTTGGCCGTTCGTCAAATTGAAACTACTTCACACGTGACATTCATATTCATGAGTTAGTATCAGTTTAAGTATAGCTACTGCAGCTTTAAGCAGCTCCTAAATTAATGTCGAGAAGTGTGTTAATCATCAATCAATATCCAAGTCTGTAAGCATACATTTAAATTTAAATTTAAAAAAAAAGTTTAAAAAACAATAATCACGGTACACTGTGTATATTGTTTTAAATAGGGCTGGCGTGTCGTGGTGCAGTCGGTATCGCGGCGGATTTGTAACCGGAGGCCCCGGGTTCAATCTGCCGTGGTGCCTCTGAGTTTCGTCGGTGTGTTCTTTGGCAAGACATTTTACCTTAGCCTCGTTCATCGGATGGGGACGTAAACCGGGCGGTCCCCTGTATCGGTCTATCCTCCGAGCACGTTAATGAACCATAGGAATTTATTCAATAATAAGAGTAGGGCACGGTTCCCGGATTCCTATGTATCCTTCCCCTCTCTCTGGGCGGCTCCTTCTAACCTATACTGTGTTGATGAGCCGTTAAACAACATTCAATTCAATTATATAGTAGTATGCAAGTGGAACATGCAATATTGTAAGATAGCATCTGACGGTTATAAAACAGCAATCTATGAAATAAACCGCATTCAGCATGTTCAGTAGTAGAATATGTTATGTTAACGCAGACATAATATTTTTGAAGTCAGGCATGTGTTTATCTTAGACATAAACACCTTAATACTCAGTTGCAAAAGAAAGTGTACACTGAGTTTTGTTTAGATTTAATTGGATAAAGTGTTTTTAGAACTGAATTGACAAATTCCAAAATGAATATGCCATGTTTGGTACCAACGTTTTTATCATTCCATTGCCAATACCATGTTGTCATTTGTTTTTCAATAGGATGAATCATTAAGGGACTGTCGCTTGATAAAAAGGATAGGGTGAAAGTAAAATGTTTGAAGTGTACACTTTCTTTTGCAACTGAGTATATTTTCTTATGGTGCGCTTTAACCTTTACTATCAATTGATAATTTGTCTGGTCCTTCTCGAATTGTTTGTTATCTAATAGTTATATCCTGTGGTAATCTGAGTTAAGAATATAAGAATCGTTCATGGGTATCCGGTGAAGATAGGGAATTCCAACCCGAGGTATAAGTGTCTTTTATCAGAACCGAGGATCTGCCGAGGTTCCGATTAAAACACTTATACCGAGGGTTGGAATTCCCTATCTGAACCGAATACCCATGATAGATTCCTTATCTTGCATATTAGAGACATGCTATGCATAGACGTCGCCAGCTATTAAAGTTTTGCATGTTTTCCTGCATACCGGATGTTAACGCACGTGAATTTTTATCTCGACACTAGGTTCACCCTAGGCAGAGCCTCGGTTCCCTATCTTCACCGGATAACCATGTAAGATTTTTATATTCCATCCCCCATGCAAAACATGGATAGTCTTATCCGGTATGACCATTTCTTTGATACTTTTCCCACGAGTGTCACAACATGGACACGAGTTGCATCAACTGTTCACTAATGCATCCGTGTTTGTGTTCGTACTTATCATCATGTCTCAACTTATCTAATGCCTCGGTCAGATGAGACCTACGAGTGGTCCCGGGCCCGTAGGACTTGGGGAGCCGTATGGGCCTGTGGCCCGTGGGAAGTCCGTACGAAATCACCCTCCTGCGATGTTGTGGTCACATGCATACGGGCGGTCTACGGGCGTTCTACGGGTTCTCTGCGTCTTATTACGATTTTTTGGCCACGGGATCGCAATAACCCGTACGTGTACCTTACGGGTTCCGTAAGGTACACGTGCGGGCACCATACGGGCCCGTGCGGATGCCGTACGGGCTTGAGAACACCCGTAGACAAACCGTCAGTAACCAGTCGTGACAGCCCGTTTGAAAGCCCCGTACGGAGCCCGAGCGGGGCCCGCAAGGGGCCTGTACGATATTTTTTAAAGCTGTACGGGGCTCGTGAGAGCCCGTACGGGGCCGATAGGACCCAACAGACATGCGGGCCCGTAAGAGACCAGTATGGGCACTCGCATGGCCCTGCACGACTGTCTACGGGCCTTCTACCGACCCAAAATCGTAGAAAGCCCGTTTCTGAAAGTTCTGCATGCTCAACTTTCAGCAACAGGCTATACGGCGCACCTACGGGTCCAAAAAAATTCAAAAAATCGTACGGCATGACGTGCGATTACCCACGGGTTCTCAGTGTTTTGGCCCTTACGAGGCCCGTAAACTGCCCGGGAGCTTCATGTGACCGGGGCATAAAACTGCACCTGTCTCCATACCTTGAGCCTTCTTTTCCATAGCAGAAATGACATTTTTCTCGTTTGTTTGTCCTTTTGCTTGGACACAGATTATCAAAAACGAGTGTCTGAGACATCAACCTGTCAGGAGTTGGAGTTCTAATGAACTGTTGCACTAAATGAAAGTACTTATTAATTCCTACAAACTTTCCTATGTTTTAAAACGGGTCATTTCATAAGATTACAGTGTCTTACTCTGATTATACAGTCAGCTTAATCTAGTTGGAAACATTAACACCCCCTTTCCGACAGCGAGGTTCAACACGTGAAACATTGAACCTTATATATATTAATTGTTCTTGCCTTATGATTATACCAAAATGTACAATTGTTCAAAGCAATGATTCTAAAACACAATCATTTACAATGAGCTCCAAACACGAGCTCCTATCAACATCCGTTGATTTCTAACTAAACAATTGGTTCGAAACTTTACCTGTTCGAACCTACAACTATATAACAATATATTCGCAACAAAGTAAAATAACGGATTTCAGCATCTTACGCCGAGCTGAACACTGCAATGAGCTATGCTGTATTATAGCGCCAACCTATGTTAATATTGATCAGCCTTATAGTTTGGGATGGACACTAGCCTGAGATATCACTTAGAGAACTATCAGGTTTCGAACGTATGTTCAACAACTTTGAACAATTTGTATCAACCTACAACGGTTCAACTATCAGCCTCAAACTCTGAGCTTACCTCTTCTGACATGTCCCTTGGTCAGCCCGTAGTTCGAACGTACATTCTACAACTCAACTCTCTCTCGAACCGCAGTACGTTCAACTATACTCACGAGCTACGAACTCCGCAGTACTCTGTCGTGTGGCTTAGCCCTTCTTCTTTCAAACAAGGAATAACACTCTGTGAACACTCTCCTTCTCTCTGTATTAAACCTGCTATGACGACCAAAAGAACCTATATGCTGGTGGAATCCTACTGAACAAATTGCCCTCCGCCCGACGCAATTAAGCTCCTAGGGTTTCACGGCAAACAGACAGACAGAGAAAAATACCAACGATCTCTTATTGAAATTCTCAGGATTTTGTAGAAAACCTAGATTTTTTTTGATTTTTTTTTTTTCATAAACCGAGTTGTTTTTGTTTTTTTCATAAATCTCTCGCTCTACGCGATTTGAAGTGATGTGCAGACAACAACTACTACTATAAAAAAAAATTTATTATGAAATGGAATATAGAGTTTTATTTCACAGTAGCTGCCGGGACTACTTTTGTTGTTCTACCATAGTTTCCCTAAACATAGGTTTGTAAAATCATAAAAGTGAATAACATATTTTATTTCATCTCAAAGTGAGAAAACTTTTATATTTTCACTCATGCTTCGCATTCGTGAAAATATAAAGTTTTCTCACTTCTCGATGAAATAAAATATGTTATTCACTCCAAAACAACAAATATCCTCTATATATTTGCCTTCCAACTAGTTTATTTTATTTATTCATTAATTATAATTATTCTAAGGAGATAAGCAGACAACAACTTTTTTTCTTTCATTCTAAGGTTTATAGTCCCTCTACCATATGAGCCCCCGGGAAGAATCCCCCGTTGACTCGGCATTATGTTTGGACTAAAGAGACAACAACTCTTGTTACCTTAGTTTATAATCACAATCTTAATAACTTTAAAACAGTCTCTTAAATTTGCAAAACACAATGATAATGTTATTCATAAATATTAATGCGAGCATGCTTAATTTAAACATCTGAATTATTCAATCTTGTTCAAATGCTAACTGGGGAGCGGATCGTAAAGTCCTCTTGCGACTTTACAGATCTCTTATCAGATCCAAGCTGGACTACGGCTCGATAGTATATGGATCGACTCGCAAGTCGTACTTGCAGATGCTCGATCCTATACATAATCAAGGATTACGACTCGCCTTAGGTGCCTTTCGTACATCACCAGCCGAAAGTCTATATGTTGAAGATAATGAACCATCACTGTCTCATAGACGGGACAAATTAGCCCTACAATACGCCATTAAATTAAAATCTAACTCTTCAAACCCAACTTTCGATAATGTTTTAATCCAAGTTAAGAACCTCTTTTTGATCGAAAACCGAAGGCCATTCGATCATTTGGTCTACGTATTAAACCAAAATTAAGAGACACTGAAATCGACCTAAATTTAATTGCCAAGTACAAAGTACCACAAATTCCACCGTGGACTTTGGAAACACCAACAATTATTTTTGATCTTTGTAATAGTAACAAATCCAGTACAGACCCTACTGTCTTTCAAAGCAAATTTAATGAAATTAAATCGAAATACAGTAACTTTCAACATATATACACAAATGGTTCTAAAGATGGAGATAAGGTAGCTGCAGCAGCTGTTATTCACAAACACAGCATAAAGAGCCGCCTGCCTGACAAGGCCTCTATCTTTTCAGGTGAACATAAGGCAATTGAACTTGCCTTAAATTATATTCAGGAATCTGATAATGACCATTTTGTTATATTTTCTGATTCCCTTTCATCTCTTCAAGCACTGGGTAATATGAAACATGATAACCCAGTTGTGCTTCAGCTTTTAGAAAAGTACATTTCTCTTATAGTTGATAATGTTATTATTTTCTGCTGGCTTCCAAGCCATGTAGGAATACGTGGTAATGATAGAGCTGATAGTGCTGCTAAAGCAGCAGCAGCACTAGAGTTACATATATCTAATACTAAATTACCTGATACTGATTTTAAAAGTTGTATTAACACATTTATTCGTAACTCTTGGCAATCCGCTTGGGATTTGTCAGTTAACAATAAACTCCATTCAATTAAACCGTTTCTTGGAGAATGGCGTTCTTCTAGTAGACCCATTCGTCGAGAAGAAGTTCTCCTAGCCCGGTGCAGGATAGGTCATACACGTTATACTCATTCATATTTATTACAAGCTGAGCAATTACCAGAATGTATACCCTGCTTTGGCACCGTTAACGGTCAAACACATATTATTGGAATGTATAGACTTTGATCCTATGCGTCAAAGGTACTACAATGTTAATACTATGAACGAGTTATTTGATACTATAGATTTTAGTCTTGTTTTAGATTTCCTAAAAGAGATCAGACTATATAAATCATTATAATGTGTTCTTATATATATACTTGTTTATATACCCGTTGACGTGCATTTGTTGATTTACATACATAGTTTTTATTACACCATATCATCCCTTATTTTTTAATAGTTTTATCTTTATATATTTACATTAATTTTTAATTAATACTTCATTTCTTCATTTTTTATCAATTTTTGCGCACAATATGACCTATTTATGTGTCGACGTGCCGTAAAACACCATTCATTCATTCAAATGCTACTTTACTACAAATAAATGCATAATTATACAAAATATATACACAGGAAATATATATATATATATCTACGCGAAATTCAGAACAAATGTTTTGTCAACGTCACATTGTTCTGACACAACCCTCTTGTAATATACTTACACACCGTTCCAAGTCGGTAAACCTGTCTTCACTCCTCTTTGTGTTACCTATTGGCCTTTTCATTGCCTTTTTAAATATGTTCATTTATTTCGGTCTATGGTGCAGTGCGAACATACGGTGAGATCGCATTTGATTGCTGTGGTTTCTCAACCAAAACTCAAGAGAAAATAACGTTTCAGATTGGAAAATTATCATCCCATAGCATGCTACGTTGTACATTCATGCTGTAAAATGGTATTCACGTCAACACAATCATGCTGATAAATGTTGTCCGTCATTTTTCTAACATTTTTTCTCTGTTTTAGAAATGGACTGATGGCAGGTTGTCATGGTATCCACAGAACGTGAAGGAGATCACGTTGGCAAGAACCGAGATTTGGTCCCCCGATCTGTCCATTACGAATGCGTGAGTACACAATCGAAAGGTTCCTATTTTCCAATTCGATTATATGAAAGGAACCGGGAACCGGGAACCAACTGTAGGCTCATGGTCAGACTCCTTATTCGTTATAGTCAGGAAGCGAGACTAGCGACGAATGACCTGAGCATACACTGAACGACTTTAAAAACGCAACAGGGAAATAAACTAAGATAACTGACATATTTCAATAGAAATTTAATTTTAATTTCATCTATTCTATTTAACAATATCTACAGCTGATTTGCTGAAAATGTCATTCAAATTGATCAACAATAAACTTGTTAAATTCAGAAAATAACAGTACGACTCCCAAAAGCAAAAGTCACAAAAGTAATACCCGGTATATCCTAATATGCGAAGGAGGTGTCAGGCGTGCATTGCCGCTAATGGTGGATATTGTGACTTTTACTTTTGGGGTAGTACTGTTAAATTTTGAATTTAACAAGTTTAATGCTGATCAATTTTAATGAAATGTTCAGCAATTCAGCTGTAAATCGAATTATTGATATCACAAAATCGATTTATTGATATCAGAAAATCAACAGATTTCTTGATTCAAAAAATACATTTCTTGATATCAAGAATTCTTTTTTTTGATATCAAGAAATGATATTCTGATATCACAAAATGAATTTCTTGATATCAAGAAATCGATTTCTTGATATCAAGAATTAAAATTAAAATGATAGAATTGGAATTAATTATCGCTCCCCCATTTCGCTGCCCGTTTCATCTGTTTTAAAATGTCTTTCTCTAATTCACCTCTTCTGTCGGCCATTTTGACACTACAAGGAGACATCACATTCCCAACATCTCGTACACTGCTTGACGGGATTGGCCGAGCGTTCACGATGGGGAGACATCATTGCAATCACGGTATTTCTTTTCATTTCCTGATATCAAGAAATCGATTTTTCGATATCAAGAAATAGACTGATTTTTTTATATCAATAAATACATTTTTTGATATCAAGAATTCGATTTATTGATATCAAAAAATCGACTGATTTCTTAATATCAAAAAATAAAATTCTTGATATCAAGAATTGGGTTTCTTGAAATCAAAAAATGATTTTCTGATATCACAAAATGCATTTCTTGATATCAAAAAATAAAATTCTTGATATCAAAAAATCAGTATAATTCTTGATATCAAAAAATCATTTCTTGATCAAAAAATCATTTCTTGATATAAAATAAAATATCAAATAATAATTCTGGATATCAAAAAATAATTCTTATAATTCCAAAGGATCTCCCTTGTAAGTATTTATTAGCATTCACACTAGCGTTTGTTTAGTACAATGTGGCTGCTGTAAAATGTCTCCCCATCATACGAATCAGTATTGTTATTTTTCCTTTGGGGTCAAGGGTCAACGAGCCCCATATAGGTGGCTTTGAAACAGAATATAGCGTAAGCCGGTTCTAGGGTACGTGAGAGGTGTTGCTTCTTACCATACCACTCATGAACAGACTCAGTAACACCGAGTCTGCTAGTTAATTCTCTTGTTTGTGTTTGTTGCCGAAATATGTTCTATTGATTTCATATGGGTTTTTTATAGTTCAAGCTCTTCATGACTTCGAATACAGGTAGTTAATATTCACAAATAAATGCAGCCAGAATTTAACATTAAGAACCATTTGATTGGTTTAAAAATATGTTACAGTAAAATAATTATTATACTTTTCATGGTGAGTTGGTGATCGCCTCAAAGCGTCCTGACCTATTATCCTATGAAATTGAAATAAACATATTCTCTTCTTCTTCTTCTTCTTCTTCTTCTTCTTCTTCTTCTTCTTCTTATTATTATTATTATTATTATTGTTATTATTATATATATATCTACTTCCGCTCCAGAATATATACACCGGAAGAAGTCCACAGTCCTAAAGTTGTGGTCATGAGCACTGGACACATCTTCTGGTACAGACGCTTGAAAGTGAAGACATTTTGTCATACAAACATCACGACTACGTCACAGGTATGCGAGGTCACCATTGGTTCGAATCTTCTTGGCGATAACCTGCTAGACTTCGATCTGGGCAATTCTCGTTTACAAGTTGGCACTTTTCCAAATCATGAATGGGAAATTTTGAATTCCGCAATAGAAACTAGATCGATCCCCAGCGCGCGCAAGGCGAATACCACGTATTCAGAATTTGTGTGCAAATTTACTGTTCATGCAACGGGCTGTTGCGATAACTATGAAGGGACTTCTCAAGGAAGAACAGACTCAATGACATCCTCATCTGTTATAATTGCGATTTCAGGACTTTTAGTTATATTTCAGGCGTGTTTCGCCAAAATATTTGCTCAATATTAGTTGTCTTCCATTTGGTTAGTATCCGTTACTTTTTGTTGGGAAGGCTTGTGCAATGGGCGATAGACAACTAGTTAAATCTTTCAAACGAAAATGCATTTACATTACATGCTATGCCTAATAATGGTTTTGAAACATTTTGATATTTGCTTTGTTATTATAGTTTTAAAAACAAAATGCAATTCAATTAATAACGACTAGAGTATTCATCTAAGTTAAGCAATTAAAGGACAAATAAATAAATTGAAGTTAACAATAAGGGAATAGAACTAAAGACACATTTTCGAAGAAAATGCGAGGCATATGGATCACTTCTCTGACCGCGGGGATGGTTATAGTTGTTTTGACTATAAGGCGAAAAGTCGCCAACCCGAAAAGTCGAAGGCGAAAAGTCGCAAACCCGCCGTTTTGGACGAAATTTCGTAGCGAAAAGTCGAAATTTTACAATATCGGATTGGCGACTTTGCGAGTCGAAATTTCGTCCAAAACAGCGGGTTTGCGACTTTTCGCCTTCGACTTTTCGGGTTTGCGACTTTTCGCCTTCGATTTTTCGTGTTGGCGACTTTTCGCCTTCGACTTTTCGCCTTGTATTAACAGGGCGAAAAGTCGCGAAGTCGCGAAGTCGAAATGGCCGCATCCGTCTTCCATAATAAACACCAACATCAAGATATTATATAGGTAGTATATATAATAAAAACATTTCAGTATTAATCTATCGATTTGATCGAAATTCGGACGGATGTAAACGCCCGATAATAGTGAATGTTGCGAAACATATATTTTGGATTGGTAATCCTTTGCTCTACCTACTGGGCTAGCTGGGTGGTCAATAAAATTCACAGAAAGATGTTGACAATAGAATGAATTTGATGTTTAGCTAACATCGGGCAGATGTCATTTTGATATCGGGCACCTATGTTCAGCCGACGTCGGGTTGACGTCGGGCCAATATCGTAAGCCGACGTCGGGCCGACATAGGGCCTATTTGCAGCCGAGATTATAACCGACATCGGGCCGATATAGAAAACGACATCGGTTTGATGTCGGCCCGATATAGACTAGCTGGGAAGGTATTTGTTGTCAAATATTCTTAAAAGGTGTGTTTCGTTGACGAAAAGAAAAACAAAATTACAAGAAATATATTAATAAATGCATGAACGTGACGTGGTTAATATCGTTTCATTTTAATTTGAAAATTATCTGTAAAAGTCACCAAGATTTGATTGAATTACGGATTAAGTTTATGTTACGTGTACGTTGCATTTAAAGTTAGAAAGTTCTAACAGCTTGTCTATTGCCCTGAAGGTTCAGGATTCTAGCCCTATAAGGCAATATTGTTTAAAACCATATTATGGTAAAATAGTTCAAAAATATTGTGCGAAACTTCTACGGCATAAATCTGATTGGGTCCTACTCTTCTGCTTGTGACTACTCTTGTTGATTTACAATTGTTTGTGTCCACGTCGTCTGCACATCAACATTCATTTAGTAAGAAGAAACACCATGTAGGTGTGATGGAGGAACCCAGCTATAGGTGTTATAGGGGAACCCCGCTGTAGGTGTAATGGGGAAACCCCGCTGGAGGTGTAATGGTTGAAATCCGTTGTATGTGTAATGGGGGAACCCCGATGTATGTGCAGTGGGGGAACCCCGCTGTAAGTGTGATTGGGGAATCCCGCTATATGTGTAATGGGGAATTTCGCTGTTTGTGTAATGGGGAACCCCGCTGTAGGTGTAATGGGGGAACTCCGTGTATGTGTAATGGGGGAACCCCGCTGTAGGTGTAATGGGGGAACTCCGATGTATGTGCAATGGGGGAACCCCGCAGTAAGTGTGATTGTGGCTATAGGTATAATGGTTGAACTCCGCTGTATGTGTAATGGGGGAACCCCGCTGTAGGTGTAATTGGGGAACTCCGATGTATGTGCAATGGGGGAACCCCACTGTAGGTGTGATTGGTGAATCTCGCTATAGGTGTAATGGGGGAACCTCACTGTAGGTGTAATGGTTGAAATCCGCTGTATGTGTATGGGGAAACCCCACTGTAGGTGTAATGGGAGAACTCCGCTAAATGTGCAATGGGGGAACCCCGCTGTTGGTGTGATTGGGAAACCCCGCTATATGTGTAATGGGGAACGACGCTGTATGTGTAAACCCCGCTGTTTTTTTAATGTGGGAACCCCACTAAAGTTGCAACGGGGGAACTCTGCTGAAGTGTAATGGTGAAACCCCATTGTTGGTGTAATGGGGGAACTCCGCTGTAGGTGTAATGGGGAAACCCAACTGCAGGTGTAATGGGGGAACCCCACTGTATGTGTAATGGGGGAACTCCGTTGTAGGTGTAATGGGAAAACCCCACTATATGTGTAATGAGGAAATCCCACTGTATATGTAATGGGGGAACCCCGTTGTATGTGCACTGGGGAAACTCCGCTGTAGGTGTAATGAGGAAACCCCACTGTATGTGGAATGGGGGAACCCCGTTGTATGTGCACTGGGGAAACCCCACTGTATGTGTAATGAGGAAACCCCATTGTATGTGTAATGGATGTAGGTGTGGTTGGAGGAAACCCTCTGTATGTGCTTAATTGATGGTAGGCCCAATATCATGGATAGACAAATAGAAAAAAAAACATAGAGTTGACGTGTAATATGTGTTTGTTTGTTTGCATGTTTGTCATGCGTATCTTGTGTTTTATATCAAATGTGTACCTTGCATATGTGTGTGTTTAAATCTTTAAAACTGTTAACACATTTGTAGTCTGTTTACACTTTGTATAGCAATTCTATATCATCATGTTTTGTTACTGTCTTTAGGATGTCTTTCTGTATTTTAATAATGATATTACTGCCCATTTATTTTACTCACCTTCCTTTTTACTACGAATTCCTGGGTCGTCGTGAAACAGCCAGCAAACTGTAAATTAATTATATTCTTGCATATGAAATGTAAATATTAAATATCAAATATGTTTACCAAATTTTGTTGACGGCAAAACTAGCATTTATTGTTATAAAATTTAGCACTCTGGCATATTGCATTTTAATATGCTTAAAATGTGTCATTAACGTTTTTCGCTCAAAGAGACGGAAAACAATACGCACCCTCTTTGAAACATGACATCGAAATAATTTATTTATGCTGAAGCAGCTACTGATGTGTTTATGCCCGCCATCAAAGTGGAACGGTCATATAGTGTAACCCTTCTCCGTCCGTCCTTCCGTTCATACGGAAAAAAACTTTACATTCAGGTGTTTCGTTATGTTCATTTTTTATGCGACTGACAGAAAAAGCGGAGGCATCCGTGTTCCGGGTATACATTTTCTAGTTTCTCTTTTGTTCTTTGTCATTATGTCAGACAAACGTATGTTCTTAGTTCGCTACTCTATTTTGTTAAGTCTTTATATACTCTGTAAAAAAATGTTTTGGACCATGGCAGTGTTCGAACCCGTACAATGATCGCTGAGCCATGACATTCGACCATAACCCTTATTATCTCAGTTGATAATTCACAATAGATCAATAATCAACAATAATTATCGTTTACAATGAAAGTTTGTGGAAAAAATAATAATCTTTTTATTGGTTACTCGAATGTGTCCGTAACTGTTACTTTGTATGAACTTTGCAACATTTTTTACAGACCCTTTGTGTGTTTGCGATATTTTTTTAAAATCAAATCTTGTTTTGAATTTAATGATTCTGGTACCACATTAACCCGGTAGGGTAGACCTTGGTTACTAAAAGAAGATACTTAAATTCTGTCCACTAGTTTTATTTTTATATAACTTTATATACCCTGGTCCAAAACTTTTTTTGCCGAGTATACAATGTAATTATTTGTGTAACCTAGAGTGTAGCTTAAATTATGTATGTATGTATCACAGCTATAAGACTTTAATAAAAAGAAAAGAAATATTAATTTAAAACATGGTATTTTGTTTTCAATAATTGTCCATATATCCTATCAATTTTGAATTTTTATTCGTAGTCGCTCCCGTGGCCGGTTCAGGATAGTTGTTTTACGTGTTTGCTATACTTGTATATATAAATAAATGGTTATCATCAATAGTAATGGACGTTTTTAAATTTTAATCGCAGGTATTGATCCAGATAGGCAGGTCATTTTAACCTAAAAACCTAAGGTAAAGTAAACTGGCACAGAAATTATATTTACTGGTTCTGGTTCAGAAAGAGATACACAAAAATATATCATAAGTCCTCTGAAATCACGAGCTAATTGAAGAAAATGTATGTTTTCCGGAAGAATTGTATATCCTTTCAGAATAATATAGTAAAAAGGGTACGAAAAGAGAAATTTGGAAATTTTGTAGTCTCGGTTTGAGACTGTTCATGAACGATAGTGGAACATGCTTGCTACCGTTCAAGCCCTCTAGCACAGGGTTGAGCAGAACTCACTATTTAAAATGGCAATAGTACGACTATTTGAGACGTCCTAAAGATGGTATGCATATGACGGTGGACATGGAACCTTCAATCAGGTATTTTCATACCATTCCATGCCCTGCGACGTTTGGTTCCAGTTTTCAACAAAATGCTTTACCCTAAACGAAAAAACAATATAGATGTAAGGGTAAAAGTTCTTATTCTCTGAATTTATACCAGCTCTGTGTCCTTAGTGTTGGTTTCACATATAGACATATATTCAAACAAGCTGTATAGTAGGCGTGAGGTTTGGTGCACCCTAGAACCTGGTTTAAACCCCAAGCGGCCTTTTTGTCACTGACCGTTTCACGACGGTAGCCCTATTGTCAACTCTTCTTGCCTTTTATGCATCTTTGTAATTTCTTGTTCGACTTTTATATCTACTTTTATTATTGAAAGTTCTGAAAGACTTGGCAAATGTTGTACTAATTATCTACATCGGATGATAAACAAAAACAATATGGCCATCTGAATGTTGTTTTAAAACGGATATGGAACGATACGCAGAATTTATAGCCATGGTACATATTTAAATAAATGTTGCGTTGTAAACCTTCGCCTCTCACCGTTGCGGGTTCGAATCTCACTGGGAGCTCGACTTGTATGTGAGGAAGTAGTGTCGATTCTTACGGATGGCGGGAGGTGACAGTACTGGTTCTACCCAGGAAAAGTGGGTGGTCTGACTCCACTACAAAAAACGACTGTTATATATATAACCTTACATGTGTTGAACATGATGTAAAACACCATACAAACAAACAAACATATTTAAATAAACAGTAACTTTAGTAGATATCAAAGTATGTCAAAATCAATATCAAATCCTAATAAATAGAGTCTGGTCTCAGCAAGTTGGTTTATTTAAAAACAGAGATCGATGTTTTTAAATAACCAACGAGCTGAGACAGACTCTATCAGTTGTGTAGTATAGTGAACTTAGTGACCCTGTCCATACTATAACTTTCATTTATCGGACGTTAGAGTATGGTAAAGCGCCGTCCCTTTGTTTATCCGGAATTAAATAATTTAATGCTATGCATTCAACAAAGACAATTTCACCGACCATACTACGAAATTATAATAATGCAATAACTCATATGACAGCATAACTTGAGTTTATTCTCTTTAGAAAAGTTTTTACTAGAAATTTGCAACTTTCCTTTGATCAGTGAGCATAATGCATTTGAATATATCTGTGCTATCAGAAGTTAAATAATCTCTGCTGTGTGTAAAATTGGACGAAACATCGTTTCCGATATCATCATAAAATGAACATTCTAGAAAGAAGTGTTGGCTATTTCAGCAATTTTCCTCACAACAAACAATTGTCCACATAACCAGAAATTTGCCACACTCCATTCTAAACGAGGAGATCTCATGTAGCAGAAACAAGAATATATGTGAGGATGTGATCATCAGTTAGATTATATTAATATTGTGAAATGTGATGTTTACGATTTCGCCTTCCGTTTAGCATATGTTTTTCAGAAGGACGAGTCTGTATTATGCTTCAGTTGTAAATGTTATAAACTCATAAGAAAACCCAGGAATTCATACATACTTTAAAACACAAATTGATGAAGTCAAATCTAACTCGATCACTTCAAGAAATAGCAATAAATCTAATAGCGTGATCGTTTAGACGACGCTGGTACTAAATCAGCTGAGACAGAACGAACTAAGACAACGACAACAAACAATGAGAAAGTAGAAAGACGATCTAGAAGATCTTGAAGATGCAGCTGAGGACTCCATCAGAGAAACAACCAGATTGAATACGATCACTTACATCAACAAACTATACTGAAAGGAAAAAGAAACGCATAATCAAAAAATTGCCTATATTACACTATTAGATACGCCTAATTCTACGTAATATTCTATATATGTCTCAACGTGTTTTGTACAAAAAGTGGCTACAACTAATTACAAAAAGGACAAGTCTGTCATGTAGTAGACCTTTTAATCAATGTATACTTTGTTATACGAAATTCATAAATGTTGAAGTTTCGCTTGAAAAAGTTAGTCCATTTCAGTATTGTGTTTAATGTTAAGAGATTGCATCGTTTAAAGCCTAAGTTTGCTCACCTGCTTGAGCCAAATGCGCATTTTGTCGATAATGAAACTTTAAAGGTGTTCGGTGCTGTTTAAACCTTCTTTCCGAAAGGAAATGCCTAATGTCGCCCTGTACCATTTGATTAGCAGTAGCATATTAAACATACAATATATAGCGGAAATATATATGCGTTTCTTTTTCCTTTCAGTATATATAGGATAGAGCATAAACGTACTGATCTGTGGTGATTATCGAATATTCGAAATTGTCGTGCTTTCAGTGATATTAATGCTTTCACAAGACTATCGTGATAGCAGACGACATTGTTATCTAACATAGTTTATTAAAATACTCAATGTTGATCTGTTATTGGGTGGTCTGAAAAAAGCTATAAAAACCTCTGACTTCATGTACGTCAACCGTTAAGACGTTTTATTACATTTCTATGCGTGAAAGATCGGGATTTCTCAGTGCAAGAATATTCATAATCGCTAAATATTAATAACTAGCTCAGAACACAATAATAACTAACGTTGCTAACTCAGAACACAATAATAACTAACGTTGCGACGTTGAGGCGTGACGTCAACAAAGTGTTGCTGACGTCGACGTCATCCGCCGATAACGTTCAATAAAGCGAATATTTGTTTGAAAAACGTAATTTAAAATGTAATAAATAGATTATTTAACTGCTGGGATCGATTATTGGGTAATCCTTCACTTGATGGTAGACGTGCTTTGTTTTTTCACTCACTCGCGTGCGCTCGTTCATGAAAAGAACCACACGTCTACCACTCGTGAAGGATTTCCCTATAATCGATCCCAGCAGTTAAATAATCTCTATATTTTAAACGCAAAAAAACACACGTTAACCGTTGAGACGTCATTTTAAACGTCAGATGCAATAAAAAAAACGCAATGAAGTGCGTTATTTTAAGCGACGCTACGTTCCAACAACACATTGATATAGGATGAAGCTGTATTTTCTTCTCATTTGATGAGGCATAAAATGTAAGTTGTATTTTGTGCAATCTCCGGACAGTATTTTATGATACGTAAAACTCCATGTTAGATAAGAAATAAAATATTTCCAGCGGGTTTATAATGTCCGAGATCAAAACCTTGTGTTTGGGACTTGAAACATATCAAAAACGGCGGGTCCTTGGTATCGATGAACTTCAAGTCCCACCCACTAGGTATTGATTTGGAACAATATTAACTGGCAATATTTTATTTCTTAATTAGAACCTTTCTTAACGAGTGCAACGATAAAAAAATAGTAGTAACCGGTACAGATGAATGGTTACTCATATATTCCTGACCTATGTCCTCAATAGATCAGTTGGTAGAGCGCTGCAACGGTAAAACCAGAGACCCTGGGTTCGAGTCCCGGTTGAGGTACGATTTTTTTTAACACAATTCACTATTCTATCCAAGAGCAACTTCATAGTGACCAAGGTCGAAACTTTGATTGAAAGGTCATCAAAGAGCTATGCACTTACCAAACATTTTTAAATACAATATTTCACACAATATTCAAACTTCCTACTCTAACGTTCAAGCCAGGTGACTCTCAGGACCTTCACTCCTTTGATGTATGCATTGTTAAGGAATCACCGGGAAACCAGTTATTAATCTAACATGTTGTTAACCAATGCTTTACTGCGGATAGCAACATTTAAGAAGTTTTTTAAATTTAATTTAGCAACATGGCACACATTATTCCACTTACATCTTACTATGACGCATTTGACGAATTTGATAAATTAGCCCAACCTGAATTTGATCAGATAAAATCAAAGATATCACTCCTTCCGTCAACCGTAGAAGAAGTAAAACAAACCATAAATTCCATCAATAAAGGTAAGTCAGAGGATGTGTTGGAAGTACTGATTGAACGTGTGATATATGGAGAAGAACGACTCTTTATTCAATCACTGGTACATACTATTTTTAAGGACTATTGGTCGGCCATCTTAAAAAAATATCCAAAATGGATGGGATATGGTCAGGTGCAATTTTCAACCAAATGCATATTTCAACCGTATAGTACAAGGCAGCAAGTCAACACTATTGACGTGGACATAATATCTGAAAGAATACTTATTTGGTAGCAATCGTGCTCTTTATATCCGAAATGTTTGACGCAATTTTATTCAAAGTAGTTTCGTTTATTCATATTAGTTTCTTTACCTCTATAAACCAACAAACACTCAACACAGATTTAACAGCCAATTGTCTTCTCACTAATCTCTATTTATGATTCATTTCGTCTTGAGACATATATTATTGAAGAAATTCAATGTCTTTCTAAACTGACGGTCAATGAAAACGCACCATTAACTCCATATGTTTATGCTGTTGGAATATATTCGCAATCCATTTGGAATAAAACTGCTGAACCAATAGTTTCTATTCTTTATGTATTGAATCTTGATACCTTACTTGTCTTACTGGTAGGCTTTTATGACAAGCAGTTACGCAGTTATTCGTCTTGTCATTTAACATTATTTACTATGGGTAATCATAAAAAGAACACCGATTCACTGAATTTCAAGCTGCATTAATCTATCACGGAATAAATTCCAATTGGTTTTACTGGTCTTTTTATTGTTTGACTTTTGACAGTATTATACAATGAAAGTTTTTGAGAAAATAATTTCTTTGTGTGATGTAACTGAAGAAACTCGGAAATTCGCATGCATTTCATAACACCTATGTGGGATGCACTAAATCCAGATATGCACGTAAAACAAGTTAAATGTCAACTCTTTATATGTATTATATCATATTTTGTCCAAAATGCCTCGAATTCTAACTTTAAAATGTCTTGTTTTGTGGTGCGTTTTTATTGACCGTGAGTATATAGTCCAAACAAGCTAAATAGCCCGATAAAATGCACGAAGCTGCTTCTTTTAAATAATGATATATGATATGTATATTTTCTTCCAGCAAAAACTATTTCTAGGCCGTAAAGATTCATTGGAGGCAAGGTTATCTTTATCAGGTAAAGGTGTAACACGCTCACTGATTTTTGTATTGAGTTGTGTGTGAATTAAAATTTAAATGCCATGTTGTCTTTCATATCTAGGCCCAAATTAAAAATGAATAACTTACATTCTCATCACAAATGACACATATGCTGCCAAAAGATCCACAGAAAAATGGGGGTAATGTATCTTCTAAGAAAGAACTTGTCTCATGAATGAATGGTCCATTTAAAAAAATAAACACTGAGATGCCATAATATTGTATTCATACACTCATTTCCATATAAGCAAAATAAATTAAAACCTCACAATTTTAACATGGCAATGCTTGAAAAATGTAACAAATAGATCAACAATGTGATATAAACCAAAAATAGCACTTTAAAATAGTGAAAATGCCTTTTTTTACAAAAAGAAATGAGAATTATTTATTGACGCCATTATGCGATACCCCAGGCCGACACTTCCTGTGTTGCAAAATGAAGCTTTTGGATTTAAGCCACTTCACCACGAAGACCGGCTGATAGTAGATTAGATATAGTTCTTCTTGCTGTATTTATGTTTCTGAAAAATTGTCAAAGAAGTTTTGGATCTTTGTATACCCAGATGTATGTATATAAGAGTTTACAACTTATTATGTATGGTCTGCTAAAATGCTGTAAAGTTATTCGCTGTTTATTATCTTTATATTCAATGATAATAAATACTGAAAAGGAGATCCCGAAGCAACAAACCGGTGATTCCATCCAGATGATGCAAAGGTTATGATATATATGGCTAATGACTTCAGTACAAAACAGAGATGTATGATACAGCCTGATAAAAGTGTTAGAGATGTTGCACTTTACATAACCTCTCATGAACAGACTCAATAAACCGAGTCTGCTACTTTTATCTCTTGTTTGTATTTGTTGCTTGAAAGGGATCCCCTTTTCAAAATGTATTGACAGTCACACTAGCGTTTGTTTAGTGATGTGTCGCGGCCGTAAAATGTCGCCCCGACTAAGGTTAGTAGTGTTATTACTTACTAGTCCTTTGCGATCAGCAAGCACAATCTTTATAGCTATAAAGTAGAATGTCGCTTAAGCCGGTGCTAGGAGGTGTGAGAGGTGTTGCACTTCACATTACCTACCATGAGCAAACGCAATAAGAACGCTACTTTTATATCTTGTTTGTGTGTGTTGCTTCGGGATCTCCTTTTCAGAATGTATTATCATTGAATATAAAGATAGCAGAACAGTGAATGACTTTACCGGATTGTATATTTTAGCAGACCATAAATTATGAGTTGTAAACTCTCTTATACATACATCTGAGTATACGAAGATCCAAAACTTAAATGACAATTGTTCAGATACATTGAATAAAAACATACTTATTCATAACATTCACAACTTCCGGTAGGTTGAGATATTCAGTAGGTGAAAATAAAGGGGTTTACTCGGACTTTATCCTCAATCTGTATATGAAAAATGAAAATATTAGACCAGGATTTAAATTAAATATACCCATATTGGTGTTTTAAAATCAGTCAACACCAAAAGAAGATACATAGATGTACACAACCAATTAAGCTTTTAACATACTTATCACTACACACTAGTTGTATAAAGGGCTAAAGTCAGTTCAGCTGCAACGATAAACACCGAGTTTACCCCCTAACAGAATGTGGAGGTCTTTTATTTTATTGATAACTGATTGGTCAAATTATTTTGATGATGTCATGTAAAAGTTATGAATAGCAAGAACAGGTACATCTAGTCTACTATCAGCCGGTGGCTTAAATACAAAAGCTTCACTTCAGTGCATCTATACGTACGGTGGGTGTCCTGTTAGGGCCATCTTACCGTCGCATCTTACCATCGACCATCGACCTAGGTCATGCGATGGTAAGATGCGATGGTAGATGGTAAGATGCAATGGTCGATGTTAGATGTGAATGTGAGATGATGGTAAGATGCGATGGTAAGATGCGATGGTCGATGGTAAGATGCGATGAGATGCGATGGTCGATGGTAAGATGCGATGGTAAGATGCGATGGTAAGATGGCCCTAACAGGACACCGTATATACGGCCTAGAAGTTTTTGCTGGAAGGAAATATACATATCAAATATGACTATTTAAAAGAAGCAGCTACTGAAACCGATATTATCTTTAGCAAAACAAAAATGTCTCTGATCTAGCTTCGTGCATTTTATCGGGCTATTTACCTTATTTGGACTATATACTCACGGTCAATGAAACCACAAAACAAGACCTTTTAAAAGTTAGAATTTGAGGCATTTTGGACAAAATATGATATAATACATATAAAGAGTTGACATCTCCTGCTTGTTTTGTTATATCATATAGACACTGCGATTATTCGTTTGTTTCTTGTACTTCTTGTATTATTATAATAAACATATGACAAACAGTATGATTTTCATAAACATATGAAGTTCTTTTCTCCTTCATTATTAATTCGAAACACATCTTAAACAAATTGTTATGAATAAAAAAAAAAGTATACAGCTATAGAGAAAAACAATAATACAAACGAAGGGGACTCATTATATGATACAGTCAACTTGGCAAACCTAGTATTTTGAACAATGATAACCCATCGTTGATATAGCGAATGGATGAATAAATTAACGTTGTTTTACAAAGCTAAGTTTACAGCTTAGGGCATATTGGACTGGAATTAGCAAAAATATGACATTAATGGAGATGTGGCTGATTTTCAAAAATGAACCGATCAACCCGTTGGGGGAATTTTCGCTAATTTGGAAATCTCAGTTTCTGAGTATATGATGTTTTAGTCTAAGGGATGCGTGCATATCTGGATTTAGTGCATTCCACATATGTGTTATGAAATGCACGTGCATTTCCGAGTTTCTTCAGTTACATCACACAAAGAAATCATTTTCTCAAAAACATGCATTGCATGATACTGTCAGAAGTCAAACAATAAAAGACCAGTAAAACCAATTGGAATTTATTCCGTAATAGATTAATGCAGCTTGAAATTTAGTGAAACGGTGTTCTTTTTATGATTATCCATTGTAAACAATGTTAAATGACAAGGCAAATAATTGCGAAACTGCTTGTCATAAAAGTCTACCCGTAAGACATGTTAGGTATCAAGATTCAATACATAAAGAATAGTAACTATTGGTTCAGCAGTTTTATTCCATATGGATTGCGAATATATTCCAATAGCATAATCATATGGAGTTAACGGTGCGTTTTCATTGACCGTCAGTTTATAAAGACATTGACTTTCTTCAATAATATTTGTCTCTAGACGAAATGAATCATAAATAGAGACTAGTGAGAAGACAATTGGCTGTTAAATCCGTGTTGGGTGCTGGTTGGTTTATAGAGGTAAAGAAACTGATATGGAAATAGCATGTCCATCGCCCATGCCATCTTCCGGATACTATTGATTTTTATAAATATTGAGTTCTGCTCAGCCCCGGGGGCCCCGTTTGATTCCGGGGCATAAGAATAGGGCCACTGGAGATCCCGTTGGATGGGTAGGCAGAGGGGTAGAAGCCCCCAAATTCATATTCATTTTATCATTTTCTGATCATGCTCGTTAAAGGTCTTCATCATGACCCCTGCATTGTTTCAGGTGCCATCTCGCTCACATCAAAAGAGCTGTGGCAGAAAAACAATAAACGTGTTTCCAGCATAAATGGAGTGTCTACAATAGAATTTGCAGCAACTATGCAGTTCAGCGCGACCTCATGGCAGGCATAGAGGAAATAGGTTACAGCTGGGGAGAAGTAGAACGGATGGCCCAGGACCGGAGACGTTGGAGAGCTGTTGTTGGCGGCCTATGCCCTGGTAGGGTGTAAAGGCCTAAGTAAGTAAGTAAGTAATGCAGTTCAGGTTGAGCAGGTGCTAGACCCATTCTCCATATTTTATCTCGATGTACATGGAGGATGAGTCTGGCATGTTCATTCCTGTTAGGCGCCATATAACCTTTCATGTGTTAGTGCGCATTGAAACCCAATTCAATTCAGTTCAATCCGGGGCTAGTAGGCGTGAATGGTAGCAAGCAATATTTCACTAGAGTTCATGAACAGTTTCAATCAAACCGAGACTGCAATATTTCGTATTTATCGTGTTCGGCCGTTTCCAAAGATCCACTTTCATACACTTTAAGGTGAAATCGAAGCGGTTTTTAATAATTCCAAACCAAAGAATGTGTGGGAAAAGCTTGGTATTTACCCAATTAGCCGAAAGAACAAAAATAGAATATATTGTTGCTGTTTCTTATTTTCTGATCGTACCCTAGATTGATTTTCTATTTGGCTGCAACTGCTGTGATTGTTCAGTACACTACTGGATACATCCTGAGATGTTTCTTATTCTGTATTTTATATAGATTTACAACATCTTAGTGTTTCTTTTGTTAGTTTCTCTGGATGTGGACTTTATTATTAGAGAATTCCTTTTGATGGGATGTAGTTTTGTTTACACTGTCTTGTCTATTTGGGCGCTGAAGACCGGATAATTACGAGGATTGTGTACACATAAAATCAATTCAAGCTAACCAGTAGGCATTATTGCCTACTGACCATTCCAAGTCGGTAACCCTGTCTTCACCACCCTTTCCGTTCTGTTTTGTCTTTTTCATTGTATAATAAATTAAATATTGCTCCTTATAAGCAGTACAGAGCGGACATGCGATGCCATTGCGTTTGGACGCTGTGGTTTCTATAGGACCCTATATAGCCCTATAACCTCATTCTTATCCTATTGTCACCCCAATAAACGGGACAATGTAAATAAAGATATCCCCGCCAGGTTATAATCTCGAACAAACAAGGCAGCATTAATAGGCAATATAAGTAAAACACATAAATGATCATGCATATATAATATAAACAAAAACAAGGCCTAGAAAGCAACAAAGTATGTACTCAATGACTTGGAACAAGAGAATAAACCGTTAAGGGTACAGCAAGACAAGATTAAAGACAAACGCTACCGTCCTATAATTATTTAGGTAGACGTCAACATAGGGTCCATCATGGACCGGTCATCGTCGCACACTCAAAGAGGAAAGCATAGTGGTGAACTGTAAATAGGTCCACCACTAAACATGCAGTGCTTTGCAAAATGATAGGGTCATAACCTCTTTTGATAAACAAGTTTAACAAGTTTAATAAAGATTGTATGAAAGTGATTATGACCAAGGATCTTACGAAGTTTGTAAATCACATCACCATAGAAGTCATGTTGGGATAGTTGTTGTCGCAGAAGAGTCCTTAAATTACTTTATATTTTAGTAGATCAGGGTTACGATAATAAAACTTTGCAAATATTTGATGGTAACGGTAACCCTGCTGGCGTAGCTTTTTAGTTATACGAATATTACTAATATTATAGTCCTAAACATGACTACAAGTTCTAAAGAAACGAATAACGAATACTCGTAAGTTGAGAAACATGGACCCCATAAGAAGTAGTTTGGGGAACATACCCATCTAAATTAATTTAAATATCTCTCTTATTATAGATGTTACTAATTAAGTCTCCATTTTCAATAGAGATATGTAAATCAAGAAAAGAAGCGACAATATATCATAAATGTTAGTTTTGTTGAGTTGAAGGTACTACGTGCTTGGTGGTGGACCCTTTTACAGTTCGCCACTACGCTTTCCTCTTTAATTGTACGATGACCGGACAGGCTGTGGACCCTATGATGACGCCTACCTAAAGCCCATTAGGCCGGTGGAGTTTGTCAGCGGTCTTGTCTTGTCGTTCCTTAAATGGTTTATTCTCTTGGCTTCTGCCAAGTCATCGAGTACCTTCATTGTGGCTTTCTAGGCTTTATTTTTTGTATTTATATATACACGAGCATCTAGGTGTTTTACTTTTATTGTCTTTTAACGCTCGCTGCCTTGTTGGTTAGAGAATATTTCATGGCGGGGATTTCTTTATTTACACTGTCCCGTTTAATTGGGATGACAATAGGGTAAGTGTGAGGTTTGGTGCACCCTAGAACCTGGTTTAAACCCCCAGTGGCCTTTTTGGCCACTGACAGTTCCAAGGCGCGGAAGCCCTATTGTCAACCCTTTTGTGTTTGTGATGTCGTTTGCATCTTTCTATTTTTACTTAGTATAGATACTATTAACCATAGTAGAAAAGAAAGGATTGTCAATGTTCAATATGTCATCCAAATACCGAGAGGTGTCATTAAAGGCTTCAATTACATCTGCCTGAGTATCAGATGAAAGACTGAACATGAAATCTCTTTCATAGAAATACAAGAACAAATCTGCGATAAGAGGTGCACAGTTCGTACTCATACGGATACCAACAAGTTGTCTATAAACGGTAGTTCTATACCTGACGCAAATATTGTCTAAAGCTTAGCACAATATTGTTTAACGCAGTAAGACAAAAAGTTAAAAGCTTGGAGATGTTTGTGATGGTGCAGGCACTAGAATTCGAAATAAAGCGAGCTTTATACGGATTTTTATATAATTTAGAAATCCAGTATATTGTTGGCAGTTTGTTTTGCTTTTCGTCAACCCCAACCTTGAAAGTAGTGTACCGAGTGGTATGTGTGGAAACAACATCATCCCCAGTAGAATGGAGTATACAAAATAGTGCTACTGAGTTCCAGAGATAAAACATTGACGTAATGTAGACGTCAAACAATAATTACATGATTAGCTCCTTTATCAGCCTGAACTAAAACAAATGTATTAGGAAATTCTTGAATTCTCGATTTTAAATTACGAAACGAAACCCTAGGTATCCGACGAAGTAAAACAAGTGTTAGCATTATAAAAGTTAATGCGTGTATCTTTACATTTAAAAATTGACTTTTTCCAAATAGAAAGAGAATTTGGGTCCAGGTGTTCTCTACGAAACCATTATATACTAAAATCATCAATGGATTGGGCGATCTGAGCACGACATACATTGAAATTAATAATTGAAGGTAATCTATACTTAGGACGTTTAGAAAACAGATGCCGAATACGCGTATCTACAATATCAAAACTACCAGTGATGACATGACCTGCTGGAGCATAGCAAAAGGTATTACACTCACATTCCTTCGGGGTGTTATTTACTATATTAAGGTCAGAAACTATGTTGTTGTAGTTGAAAATAATATTTCTAATTGGTTTGTATTACTTATAACAAATTACAGGACTTTATGAAGTTTTAAAATATATCGGAATAGAATCAACTACATGATTATCTCGAAAAGTACTTTGCATGTCAATGAAATCAATGATATCAATACCCTTATTAAGATGTAGTGTTTTTAGAAAATACCGAAAGCTTGTTTGAATATATGGATCTTCATTCCCTTTAACCATAACAACGCTTATACATAACCTTGTTGTCGAGGTTTCAAACGAGTTACACGTTTTTATAGTTCATACTCGTTCATAAATGTGTATTCCATACTTGCCTTATGCCCCTGTCACACTATAGCGCGTTTCCACTGCGTTGGCACGGCGTTGTTTAATTTTCCAGAACGCCGTGAGATCGCAAGAAAAATCTGATATTTTTCGTGAAGATGGAGATGTCACGGCGTCCTCACAGCGACCAAGGCGTTGCTACGGAGCTCCCATGGCGTTCTATCGCGTTCCTACGGAGTTCTTGTTGGCGATTGTCTGCGCTCTCACGGCGCTTCCACTGCGTGCACTGCGTTTTCACGGCGCTCACACTGCGCTGACGGCGTGTTGAAGACGTTCGTTTGCACTACCTATAATTCATTTATACTATTTTGTTCGTTTTTGTCATGCAAACGCCGATGGACGCGGTAGAGCGCCTTGGGAGCGCAATGATCGCCGTGACAGCTCCGTACAGTCGTTGTAGGAGCGCAGTAAAATAAATAACACTCCGTATAAGCGCCGTAGACGCGCCGTATAAGCGCGGTAGAGACGCAGTGACATCTCAGAGAACGCCGTACAATATCCGTGCAAGCGCCACCGACAACCACAGCGTTCGCACTGCGACCTCTGTGCGCGCCCGCGGAGCTCCTGTGGCATTGTAGGAGACCTTACTGCGCTGCTATGGCGACCTTACAGCGACCCCACTGCGCTCTTATCAGAACGCCGAGCGACGGCGTTTGTTTTGTGCATGATCAAAGTGCGCGCCGTCGCTTGGCGTTCTATGCGATCCCAATGCGTCTACTGGCGATGCCACTGCGTTGCTGCGGCGATGCTTGCGATCGTACTGCGCGCACCTCGGCGTTCTGCATTTTTCTTGGACGCCGTGGGATCGCCGTGAGAACGCGGCCCTAGTGTGACAGGGGTTTAAGTTATTTACGATACGATGGTAACTAGTCCGCTGAAACGTATTACGGAAAGAGCCGAATGCTTTTCCGATTAGTTTCCGTTCATTTCCGTTCAAAGTAATTCAATTAATTAGCACATAATATAAAGAGAGTCGCCGCATAATCTAAAAAAAAAAGTTATTTGTTTTCCCGCCGATTGTGTGTATGACTTCTTTGCACCCGTAAAATATAACTTTATTTTAAATGATATATTAAAATAAACGTATTTATAGACAAGTGGAGGATAAATAGAATATAAAATGGGTATTATCACATCACACCCTATATCAGGCCTCGACCCATATCAGCCATCGAGCTAATTATTATACCTCACTGTAAACACTCCATGTAAAATCCCCATCCCTGCCGGGTTGATATTTCGCGCGCGTCATATGTGGATGATAGCGCAAAATACCATCCCTCTAAAGATCCTATTTATGCGATTTCCCATAGGAATATTTGTTCGGTATAATAAAATAAATATCACATCCTCTTGAGGGTGCCAGTGGATAGTATCGCTTGGTAGACATTACATTCTCGGGTTGATAATATCCACTGGCACCCACATGAGAATGTGATATTTACATAATAACCATTTAATATTCTTTGTGTATACTATTTATATTTCGAATAGTGATACATTATTTCTCCTGCGACAACTATTGATATGTGAAGAAATAAACGCCCATATAAAACACAATGTTTGTTCCCATGTATAGAACGAGAGTGAGTAGAAACTCTATTATCGAATTGCTAAATACACTCTTTTAGAAAGCCCAGCCTGTCTCAGATAATGAACATGTTCTATTTTTGTTTGTCATCTGGAACAAAAACCGGAACATATCCACACATATTAAGAATGAAATAAGTACATAAGAACACATTACTATATGGTTACAAGAAGGGACACAACTCTGTGATACCTTAGTGTTGTCAAATGTAACTCGGGTGTTGTGGTGTAAACAACGTTTTAATACAAAATGGCTTTGTTTATTTTAGTTTTGACACATTGACATTATTTGTATTACACGCAATTAAAGCAAAGGTACTATACGTTGAATGATATTACGAAGTCGGAAGTATAGATACTTGTACGAAATGGTGTTAAGTATTCATAAGTTATAACTCTTGTGTACCTGTTAAACAGTTTTGAAAGAGTTATCCCTCATACAGCTTGTAATTTATCCCATATATAGCTCGTAAGATATTTATGAATGCACGTGTTGAATTAATATAAATGTTTGTAGACAAACAAAAGGAAAGTGTGTATCCAGAAACCGACTAAATGTCTCACTACACACTTCGATTGTACTGTGTTGGCCTTAGGCAGTAAAGTCCAATTTTCATTCTAAATCAAGCATTTACAGCCTAAAAGTATTTTTTTGGGAAAATATAGTAACTGCTGATCATAAAATCCACAAAATTTGGTACATAGCCCACTTTGGTTTTTTTTAATGTGAGTGGTGGCAGGCAAGGTACTCTTTTCGGCTTTCACTAAACAGTTTGCACCTAAATTCATACGCATTTTGATTTGAATGTGGTTTAACGGCTCATCAACACAGTATAGGTTATTTAGAGCCGCACCAGAGGGAGGGGAAGGATACATAGGAATCCGGGAACCTGCCCTACTCTTATTATCGAATAGATTCCTATGGTTATTTTACGTGCTCGGAGGATAGACCGATACACGGGACCGCCCGGTTTACGTCCCCATCCGACGGACGAGGCTAAGGGAAAGTGTCTTGCCCAGAACACACCGACGGAACTCAGTGGCACCACGGAGGATTGAACCCGGGGCCTCCGGTTACAAATCCGCCGCGCTACCGACTGCGACACGCCAGCCCTCATATACGCATTTTGAGCACCCACAAATGTGTCACATTTTGCTGTCAGTGTCGTCTAATCGCTGTTCATCCAATCTCACACTATTGTTTTCCCACCTGCAACAAGAAAAGAAAATATCCATGGGCAATTATTAAAATATCTCAAACCGAAGAACACACCCCTACTATTTATGGTGTAAGAATCATCCTACAGTCACATGCAAGGGAGTTAAGTGTATAGTGAGACCTAAAGACTGAAGAAAGAAGATTATGTTTCCATTTCATGTTCAGACACAGAAAGCAAATCTCCCTTCTCCCTCTAATACATAAATATAGTAAAAAAAAACTTCCATGTTTTAAAAAGAAAAAGTGTATTGTACTAGATATAATATAATAGTAATGATACAGGCACTATACGAGGAAAGGTTTTGTCGAGACAAACAGTTTGATACAAAGCTGAGATTCATCTATGCTTTCAGATCCGCTTTATTTTATGTTATGAATAGAGGTGTCAAGTATCATGAATTAAATGTAGCTTAGAGATAACACCGCAGAATCAGTGTTGAATCTTGTTCTAAAAGTGCACCTTTGACCTTTATATTGTTGGCTACCTGCGAGAATCATAGTTCTTATGGTGTGTACCTACCATAGATAGATACATACTACCATAGATAGGTACCTACTACCATAGCTAGGTACCTACTACCATAGATAGGTACATACTACCATAGATAAATACCTACTACCATAGATAGGTACATACTACCATAGCTAGGTACTTACTACCATATATAGGTACATACTACCATAGATAGGTACCTACTACCATAGATAGGTACCTATTACAATAGATAGGTACATACTACCATAGATAGGTACATACTACCATAGATAGGTACCTACTACCATAGATAGGTACATACTACCATCTCACGTCCAAATGTAGGCATACATGTAAATATAGACTAGTATAGTTACTGAGCACACAAACGAGTGGAGCAAGGTACCATATATGCAGCTCGTGATTAATATTTTAAGACTTATGTCCATTAACAGCCATCTATAATTAATTTCCCATTCATCGGTCGATCTGGTGGTATTTTTATTTAAAAAAAGGCCCTGCATACAGTCAACTCCGGGTATCTACATACAATCAATCCCAAGCCCCTACATACGGTCAACCACAGATCCCTTACAATCAATCCCTGGTCTTTACATACAGTAAACCACAGATCCCTATATACAATCAATCCCAGGTCTCTACATACAGTCAACCCCGGGTCCGTACATACAATCAATCCCGGGTCCCTACATACAATCAATCCCTGGTCTCTACATACAGTCAACCACAGATCCCTATATACAATCAATCCCAGGTCTCTACATACAGTCAACCCCGGGTCCCTACATACAATCAATCCCTGGTCTCTACATACAGTCAACCCCGGGTCCCTACATACAATCAATCCCTGGTCTCTACATACAGTCAACCACAGATCCCTACATACAGTAAATCCCAGGTATCTAAATACAATAAATCCCAGGTATCTAAATACAATAAATCCCAGGTACCTACATACAATAAATCCCAGGTATCTAAATACAATAAATCCCAGGTATCTAAATACAATAAATCCCAGGTCTCTACATACAGTCAATCCCAGGTCTCTACATACAATCAATCCGAGGTCTCTACAGCCCAGGTCTCTAAATACAATAAATCCCAGGTCTCTACATACAATCAATCCCAGGTCTCTACATACAATCAATCCCAGGTATCTATACATACAATCAATCCCAGGTATCTCTACATACAATCAATCCCAGGTATCTACATACAATCAATCCCAGGTCTCTACATACAATCAATCCCAGGTATCTACATACAATCAATCCCAGGTATCTCTACATACAATCAATCCCAGGTATCTCTACATACAATCAATCCCAGGTATCTACATACAATCAATCCCAGGTCTCTACATACAATCAATCCCAGGTATCTCTACATACAATCAATCCCAGGTATCTCTACATACAATCAATCCCAGGTATCTACATACAATCAATCCCAGGTATCTCTACATACAATCAATCCCAGGTATCTCTACATACAATCAATCCCAGGTATCTCTACATACAATCAATCCCAGGTCTCTACATACAATCAATCCCAGGTATCTCTACATACAATCAATCCCAGGTATCTCTACATACAATCAATCCCAGGTATCTACATACAATCAATCCCAGGTATCTACATACAATCAATCCCAGGTATATACATACAATCAATCCCAGGTATCTACATACAATCAATCCCAGGTATCTACATACAATCAATCCCAGGTATATACATACAATCAATCCCAGGTATATACATACAGTCAATCCCAGGTATCTCTACATACAGTCAATCCCAGGTATCTCTACATACAATCAATCCCAGGTATCTACATACAATCAATCCCAGGTATCTCTACATACAATCAATCCCAGGTATCTCTACATACAATCAATCCCAGGTATCTCTACATACAATCAATCCCAGGTATCTACATACAATCAATCCCAGGTATCTACATACAATCAATCCCAGGTATCTACATACAGTCAATCCCAGGTATCTCTACATACAGTCAATCCCAGGTATCTACATACAATCAATCCCAGGTATCTCTACATACAATCAATCCCAGGTATCTCTACATACAATCAATCCCAGGTATCTACATACAATCAATCCCAGGTATCTACATACAATCAATCCCAGGTATCTACATACAGTCAATCCCAGGTATCTCTACATACAGTCAATCCCAGGTATCTACATACAATCAATCCCAGGTATCTCTACATACAATCAATCCCAGGTATCTACATACAATCAATCCCAGGTACCTCTACATACAATCAATCCCAGGTCTCTACATACAATCAATCCCAGGTATCTCTACATACAGTCAATCCCAGGTATCTCTACATACAATCAATCCCAGGTATCTACATACAATCAATCCCAGGTATCTACATACAATCAATCCCAGGTATCTACATACAGTCAATCCCAGGTATCTCTACATACAGTCAATCCCAGGTATCTACATACAATCAATCCCAGGTATCTCTACATACAATCAATCCCAGGTATCTCTACATACAATCAATCCCAGGTATCTACATACAGTCAATCCCAGGTATCTCTACATACAATCAATCCCAGGTATCTACATACAATCAATCCCAGGTATCTACATACAGTCAATCCCAGGTATCTCTACATACAGTCAATCCCAGGTATCTACATACAATCAATCCCAGGTATCTCTACATACAATCAATCCCAGGTCTCTACATACAATCAATCCCAGGTATCTCTACATACAATCAATCCCAGGTATCTACATACAATCAATCGCAGATATGTATACATACAATCAATCCAAGGTATATACATACAATCAAACCCAGATCTCTACACACAATCAAGGTCAGTGCCCTACATATCTGCGATACATAGTGAGATAGAATGTTGAAAAATAAGCTAAGGTGCCTTGACGATGTTTTGGATACTTCACTGGTTCAGATAGGACGTTTCCAATATGTTTATTATTAATTTATGTCGTTGAAATCCTCTAAACTAAATACTAAACATGCAAGCATTTGCCAAACTCGGCAATGTCGTTTAAAATAAGTAAAATAAGAGATACAACCAGAAAACTGACAAATATACGCTTTGTCATCGTCAATAAGACAACTACCTATTTATAACTAACTGCATTTGGATATCTATACCTCACACAATAAACCGTTAGCTGTCTTAGGCAAGAACAATGGTATAATGTTATACGGTGGACTAACGCGGTACACTGTGCAGGCATGGGGTCGATTCTTAATAATACATTATTGATTATAGTGAATTACAATTGAGTTTTAAGTGAAGTAATTAACTTAAGGGAATATAAACAAAGTATCGATTGTGGAGATATGGACACTTTAAACGTGTTTGGTTTAATAGCGTATAACTAATTTTATGAAGGGCTCTACATCACTTTAAAACTACAGCAAACACAATTTTAATATGTCCTTTATTACTTGCAGTCATCGACAGGTACTATTAAAGTGAGAAAAAAAGTTTAACACTGTAAAATAAAAATGAACGTGATTGTTCAGGATTTCTTTTTTGTTGTTTTTAAATGGCCATGTTAAATTTGTTGAAACCAAATTAACAACCCACTTATAAACTATAGCAAACGCTATTTCAATATGTCTATTATTACTTGCAATCATCGACAAGTTCGATTAAAGTGGGGAAAAAAAGTTTACTCTTGTACAAAAATGATCATGATTAGCAAGGAGATTTTTAATTTTTTTTAAAACATGGCCACGTTAAACAAAGTGTATTTGTTGAAACCAAATTCACAATTATGAAGGAGATTTTTGATTTTTTTTTAAAACATGGCCACGTTAAACAAAGTGTATTTGTTGAAACCAAATTCACAATCATCGACAGGTACGATTCAAGGGGGGGGGGGGGGGGGGAGGGGGGCGTATGCACTGCGCAGTGAAGCAGTTGTCTAGTCAGCGACACGTGTTTGGCGTATTTCTGATGGAGACCGATCCCTGTCATTTTCCTCCCAGCTTTAAGGTATTAAACTGAACCAAAGTTCCATATTGTATGCTATATAATGGAAGTTGTTTGAAGTTTTTATTCTCAAACTGCCATTAGGCCAAATTGGTTCATGAGGCAACATATTTACTTTACAATCATAGAGTCACAAGACTGATGATCAATACATACATTCATCAACATACAAATAAGGAAATCCCACAGGGAAAGCATTAAAACATTGTATAGAACACTATTAAATAATATTTCTGGGAGAATATACATACATTAAATTAGTTTATCTTAGCAGACATCACCATACAAAAGATACTGCTTCCGTATGTGTGCATATCCATAACTAGGGAAAAAAAATATTTGGGAGAAAATATAATTTAATTATTATATAATAATTCATTACGTAATTTAAATGCTTTGAGTATAAACAATCCAAAAGTAAAGACTTCCATTTTGTTTTCACTTTTTAACAGCATTATAATTTTGAATATATTTGGCCGTTGGAAATAAAAGCTTGACACGTATTTCTTAAGTAAATCATTATACAATGGATAACATAAAAACAAAATGGTACTCGTCTTCGAGTATGTTACAATGTCTACATCGTCTATCGTCTAAATGCACTATATTTCTGGACCATGTGCGTTTTGTATTGTATTGTGTATTGTTTAAATTGTTTTATTACATTTTTATCGGGGAAAGATTGGGATTTCTCAGTGAAAGAATATTCATAATCGCTCAGTATTAAAAACTAACTCCGAACACAAAAATAATCTACTGCGACGTTGAGTTATGACGTCAATAAAGTGTTGCTGACGTCAACGTCATCCGCCGATAACGTTCAATAAAGCGAATAATTTAGGTTAAAATCATGCATAAACTGATTTAAAATGTAACAAATAGATTATTTAACTGCTGTGTTCGATTATAGGAAAATCCTTCACTCGATGGTAGGCGTGTTTTGTTTTTTCACTCAATCGCATACGCTCGTTCGTGAAAAGAACCACACATCTACCATCCCGTGAAGGATTTCCCTATAATCGACCCCAGCAGTTAAATAATCTCTATTTAATTCAAGGTTTGGAATGAAAGATAACTTTCCGAAAATATGGTTTAACAAGAAGCAATACATTCCTTTTGGCCCTTAGGCTCATTATACATTCCTTTTGGCCCTTAGGCTCATTATAATACTCTTACTGAGTGTGTCTGGCTCACTATAGGAACGAAACTTAACACGTAACATTTAGGATTGATTTCCAAAGAAATAAAGAACAAATAAAACATTAAGTGTAACATGACATATTGATCATATACGAATCAGAAAGTGATTAACGCGAACCCGCTAAGCGCGACTATAATAACCTTTGCGTCCAATGTAAACCCAGATCAGCCTGCGAGTAAATGTCTGGTTGCTGATCTCATTTTCCCCAACACACCCCTTTGTCACATAAATAGAATGGTCTTAATTCAAAGTAAGAACAGTCCATTATATATATGTAGGGAGTAAGAGTTTAAATTAATTCAGGCACAAATGTAAGCATATCCTTAGCCGACATTTACAACGCAAAAATCACGAAGTAACTTAACGTGTTTCCATATCATTCTGAAATAAGTGTCCATCGCAGAAGTTATATAGGCAAAAACGGTCATTTGGTTCAGTATATACAAGAAAAGACATGGTGCAATGCCATAATACTGATGCGCACTAAAACACATTTATCGATGAATGGAAACACATAATCGATCATACATGGTCTAGTGAGATTACTTTCATGTCTCCTTAGTCAATACATAATGCATGCACTGAAATTCTCTATAAGATATAAAATAAGGAAAAACGTAAATACAAAGCCATGTTCTATATGGAGTTCTAAAGAAAAGAAAACGCAAATTCATCTTGTAAAGTTTTATGTCTTGAACAAGAAATACAAAGTGTATTTCAATATGTTATATTTGCACATAAAGATCAACATTTGAAATTTATGATAAATCATAAAATATCTAGTCTTATACAAATAACAAACCGAATAACAAACAAACTATAGAAAGCAATGCAACTACCGGCTCGAACAAACACGCCATTGACATTGACATCCATTGAATATACGAAAGACGCATGTACACATAATTTGATACCAAACCAAACATGGCAATCAGGCATTAACATTAGTACAGCGATTTATTATTACTGTATCATTTTGACTTTAAAACTGCTTGCATATAATAAAATAAAAAATTGAGAATTCTGTTTCCTTCATTATTCTACACATTGTTTTAAATATATTATTGGTGCAATATTATCAAAAGTCAATAATATGTAAAAACAATTTGCTTTGAACTATTCTAACAATTAATATTAATGATTGAACGAATGCAAGTTACGGGAAAAACTAACGGGACGCCGTGAGGTTTTAAAATATGAAGATTGCCTTGTATCCATTTAAAATAGCACAATCTTGTATTAGACAATATGTCTCACACAAGTTATTCACAAATATTGCAATCCCTTGAATAAGAACAATGATTCTTATAAGTCAAATATTACCAGTGCTTATTCCAAAGTACAATTGTTTTAATGTAAAGGGATACATCAGACTCTGGGGTCTAATTTGTTTAAAAATATAATAAAGTATGTTATGGCCAATTTAAAGCGTGAAAAAAATCATAGATATAGATGGAATATTAGCACTTGTCAATAATACGGCGCAATAATTAAAAATTATAATTTACAATAAGTCTTTAAAGTCGATAGAGATATAAATAGCTGTCAGGCGGAGCAAATCGGCGATATCTACACAATGACGATCGCTTTGACGCATCACCATAGTTAGGAAATATTCTCGGAATCATATTTATCAGTATCCCCTCTCTCTCTCTCTCTCTCTCTCTCTGGCGACTCGAAATAACAATGATGCAATGCAGCGTGTTGATGAGCCGTTAAAAACTTCTTTTGTTGAAAATGGGCTTATAAACATACATTTGGAAAGCTGCCTATTGTAGTTATATTTTGTTGTAGTATTTGGAAGAGATTTTTAGATAAAACATTTCCACCATTCAAATCTCTGCATACCCTGTGTAGGCAACTATCACTGAGAACTTGACCTGTTAAGTAAATATCATACACAAATTGAACGTATTATGATGCTACCTTTTCCGGTGACTTTCAGAGCTCTCCTGTAATTACGAAAGTTACGCTGCTACATTATCTATACTGGATTTGAAGTTCTAGCAAATCGATAATATGGCATTCACATATCAGTTTCAACGGGGGGAAAACAATTGGTGTTACCACACCTATAATAAGGCTGTTACCACACATATAATAAGACAATGTATTCGCCTTTTAAGCTGTAGTAACCATAGCTTAGCCCATCTTGCAAATTAAAAAACAGATACATTGACAGTTTAAAATGCCAAGTGCTTGAAAGGTCTGTGAAGACCACGGCTGACAAAATGGTTCGGTTGTAATAGTGTAAATGGTTCTCCATGCCCCTTCCCTAGAAAAAAAGGGAGGATGTTAAAACGCAAACCTCGTTAGAATTCTGGAAAACTTACTTCATAACATGTCAAGAATACCATTACAGAAAAATACTCACAGGAAACTGCACTAAAAACGTTTGAAAGACAAAAAGATTAGCACTCTTTAATACAGAACTATTTTCGATGCACCATGCGACCTCGTCCGGTTCGCTCGGCCAATCTCGTCATTCTTTGGGATCCCGCCTCGTGTGTATCACGACGCTTCGGTATGTTCAAAATCTTGACATTTTGATCGCCGGAAGGCAACGGCACAGAAAATAGTGCACTGTTGCTATGTAAACAATATGGCTGCAAGACAAACTTTTGTATTTACAATCAAGCGTCGAAGATGATCAAGACTAGGAAGCTACTGGTATTGACATGCATCGTATGCACTACTCTCTCATATATGCTCGTTGTTAGCAGTTTCCCTGAAAGTTTTAATCACATCTAGTAAGTATTAATATGCACAGTATTCATAACGTTTACATGCCATCGTCAAAATAAGTTGACCAATCAGTGATTAATAAAATAAAACACCTCCACATTCTGGTAGGGAGTAAACTCGGTGTTTATCATTTATGCTGAACTGACTTTAGACCTTTATAAAACTAAATTGTAGTTATTATATTAAAAGCTTTTTTTTGTTTACAGTTGTGTATCTTCTTTTGGTGCTGCCTGATTTCAAAACAGCAATATGGATAAGTTTAATTTAATTTATGGTCTAAAATTTAGATTTTTTCATATAGAGATTGAGGATAAAGTCCGAGTAAACGTCTAGATTTTCACCTACTGAATAGCTCAACATCTCGGAAATTTGGCAAAGAGTGAAAGTTATGAATATCTGTTTTGTCATCAATCTGTAAACTGTAGCATGTGTCGGTATATAAACAATTCCCTCGGTATCGTTGAATGATTTCATACAACTACACAATGAATATTGTAGAAATTTCTTGAAAGCAACGAAATTTTCGAAAAGTGATTTCAAGAAACGCTTTATCAACCTACTGTCCACATAATTAAATATACCACCTTATTTGTAAGACATTTTAGTATGAATAATTATGGTTATGGTTACAGTTTTCTCGATAAAACATTCGGTCCTGCAGGCACATACTCTTTCGATCAGAATTGCCTCCGCACGCTTGGAAAGGGTCGTTGAAGGGACACACGGAAATTTGGATTATTTTTAAAACTTGCAGCGTCGCGTTTTTTTTGGTGCTGTTTTATATATATTGTTTACATAACTTGCATATCTGAGGAACATTAGTAGTAATTTTCTTGAATAGTTCAAATCAAATCACTTTTTTTGCATATTGACAATTATAGTGCACAAATAATATATAAATAAACCTACTGATAAAATGACTTAAAGAAACCTAAATTGTATTGTTTTAGCTTTTATTTAAACATATCCAAGCAGAAATTAAGTCAAAATTATAATGGATTTATAATTTCAATGCATCATAAAAACTTCAAGATTGCCGTGTGTCCCTTTAACAGACGGTCCCAAATAGTGGAGTATACCCATCAGTCGTTCAATAAACAGAATCAGAATAGAGAGATGCTTTTATTTAAATGTCTAATATATTAGGATGATCCCGCATTCCTTTGTATTATCTCCCTTTGCTGAGTGATAACCCAAATGAGCTGTTAAACAACCATCTAATTGAATTGGATTTTATAGTCGCACCAACAGCTACGGCTATGGCGACTTTTCCAGTTGCCATTGGTGGAGTAAGCCCCAGGTGTCCCTCCGGGCAATTTTCGTACATGGGCGGGCACCTGGGTAGAACCACCGATGTTCTGCAAGCAAGCTGGATAAAGATTCCTAGGGCTATGAGTGTTAAACAACTCAATCATTCAAGTAATATGGTGACATCCTGAGCATATAATACTTTGTTTATAACATAACGATTTGGCACTGGTTAAATTTTAACTATAACAAATAATTACAATTAATAGAGCGTTAACAATAAATACTCGCGCTTGAGTATCATATACTGAAAGGAAAAAGAAACGCATAATCAAAAAAATTGCCTATACTACACTATTATATACACATAATTCCACGTAATATTCCAGATATATCTCAACGTGTTTTATACAACAAGGGGCTACAACTAATTACAGAAAGGACAACTCTGTCATGTAGTAGAACTTTTAATCAAAGTATACTTTATTACACGAAATTCATAAATGTTGAAGTTTCGTTTGAAAAAGTCGAGCTATTTCAGTATTGTGTTTAATGTTAAGAGACTGCAACGTTTACAGCCTAAAAGTTTGCTCACCTGCATGAGCCAAATGCGCATTCTGTCGATAATGAAACTTTAAAGGGGTAGCCATTGGTGTGTTCGGTGCTGTTTAAACCTTCTTTCCGAAAGGACAGGCCTATAGTCGCCCTGTACCATTCGATTAGCAGTAGCATATTAAACATACAATATATAGCGGAAATACCCATTATGCGTTTCTTTTTCTTTTCAGTATATAACTGTAAAGTTACTATTATATATTAGGTTGTAACACACTAGTCACTTGTTTTAACTATTTCGTTTCAGCAAACATTGCATGACAACAAAACGGTGAGTATGTGCAGCTAATAATTAAAGAAGCATGACTCCAGAATAGGTCGAACATGAATCGTTCGTTGAGTATTCCAAAATTGTACTGTAAAACAGAAGAGATAACTTATACAAGTTTAACAACTCATAAATAACACCATAGTATATCTAATATTAACATATATTTAATCACGGATAAACAGACAAAATAAAATTAAATAGTTCGAAATGCACATGTACTGAGTCAGGGATTTTATATTCTATGGTTATGAAACGCTAACGTAAATATAGACGTATTTCCGAACATGTTTGTTATGTCTACCTGAATCTATCGAATATTGGCTTTTATCACATGAAACTGCTTGTATTCAGTATAATATACCCATTACGTATTTCCTTATATTAACCATGTGTAATACAAGGCGACCGAAATTTCAAAATTCCAAAATTCAAAATTCAAACAATTCAAAATTCAAACAATTCAAAATTCAAAATTCAAACAATTCAATATTCAAACAATTCAAAATTCAAAATTCAAAATTCATAATTCAAAATTCAAAAATTCAAAAATTCAAAAATTCAAAAATTCAAATTCAAAATTTCAAAAATTCATGCGATAAAAAGGATCTGACACTCGTTGTCATTTCAGAGGCTCGTTTAATAACAAATTCCTGAACTCGTTTAATAAAATTCTGTATGAAATGACAACTCATGTCAGATCCTCTATATCAAGAGTTACCGAACATTTAATACGTATCAGCTATACAAAAAAAAAAAGCAAAAAAAAAGCCGTGGTGTGTAATTAATATTTAGAATTATATTTTACCGATTTTCAAAAGTCATACACAGATAGAAAGTATTCACAATTTCCTTTTTAGACAATTAATTTTCTTTCTTGTTATTCGGTGATAAAGAATCTGGCTTTACAAACAAACTCGCTTTCTTCATAAGGCGACCGACATTTTGTTTTTGTTTCATTTTTTTCTGATTTTACAAATGTTCAGCAATCCTATCAGATATAACAACCATGTTAAATACGCATAATTCGCCGTGAAAGATGGTTCTAATAGATGATGTTCTTCTTCAATATTTCAAATCACAACTAGCTAGATGTAACCTCCATGGAAATAGAAAAGGAGCAAGCGTTGTAAAAGCAACATTTTAGAAAATCGATATTAGAATAATAAGGAGTTGATACGAGTTGCTGAAAATTGGGAAAAAAAGAAGGAAAAAAGAAATAGCTGTCGCCAAATAAATACATATAATATAAAAACCCTGATTGAGTACGCCGACATTTTGTTTCAATTATTCATTTTCGATATCGAGAACTACACTCAATCCACCTTTTACGAAAAGTTGAGTTCGTTCTTTGTTTACATTAGTATAACGAAATTCGTTTTATTATTTGATATTTGATTGAATGAACATTTTATTGAATATATAAATTGTACTAAACTTTATACAACACTTTCATTGGCAGAAAATACTTTCTCTCCATGCCAGACACATATAAACAATCTGGACAATATTAATTATGAAAAAGAAAATTTGAAGGCAAGCCCTTTAAACTGCTTTTTAACTTCACAGGCACGCATTTGACATAAAATACGGTTTCAATATTATACTTATATAAACGATCACAAAGGCCTTAAAAAACATAATTTTCTAATAAGCGAACGAGCGTTATGTAATAGATAGAGTATGGTCTCATCGCGTTGGTTGATTTAAACATCGAGATGGTGTTTATACCAACCAAGGAGATGAGACCATACTATATTTGTTTTATAGCATGTCTATTTCAGCTGTCGGCCATACTCTAACTTGCATTAACTGGTAGTTAGAGTACACCATATATTCTGACATGTGTTATTTTCAGTTAAACGATTGACACATGTGCAAATACAAAAAAAAGTCAGTGACCATGCTACAATACGCTCTTGTGTCATTTAGGAAACTCACAATCATTGTACACAATAGAGTAAGGTGTCAATAACAACTCATGTGTGTGATAATTAGTTTGAAAAAACAACATAATTGAACCACTGCTTTCATATGTTGCTTTTCCAGTTCTTATCCTTGGTATCTACTCTTTTTCAAATTGTTTATTTATCAATTTGCGTCACCGATTATCCAATTGTGCGAACTCGGCCAATCCGGTCAGTCTTCGGGATCATGCCGCGTGTGTATTTCGACGTATCGGTATATATAGCCGGAAGGCAACGGGACAGAAAAGAGCGCACTGTTGCTGTATAAACAATATGTCCGTTAGCCACACGTTTTGATGTATGATTTGCGTTGCATATTTGTTATTTACAATACAGATGAAAATTGTATCACTGCTTTAAATAAACTACAGATGGAGAAATCGGCTAAATGACATTGCAAAACTTGGATGATAACTTTCATTTTGAATTCAAATTCCTTTTGTCGGAAATCTTAGGTACGTCATGCTAAGCAGTATGACTTAACCACTTTGGAGACCTACATATATTCGAGATGTGTTTCGAAGAAGTGATCGAGATGTTGCGAATGGTGAAAACCATGACATAACGTGTGTGCGTTTTATTTTTACAAAGTTACCATAGAAAAATTGAAGTTAGCTAGTAACAAACAAGCGCATTATTATTACACCTTACCCTTTAGTCATCACATATACTGTATATAACAATCTCAACCCAGAGTTGTCGTTCCTTTCATTCACATACCACCTCTGTCAACGTCTCAGCAAATGACAAGGTTCTTGTAAAACGAATCACTTGGTGGCATAATTTTATATTTATTTCTGTTTCAACATGATATGAAAGATTTACTTAAAATAAGAGATCTTTGCTGCGATAATTCAGTGAATACATGGTAAATTTTGAATTATATTGCGGTAGAACTTCAGCATATCACTCCGCCATCACAGCATTCAAAATAACTGCACCATTGCGATTTCCGTATGGTTACAGTATTAGCATTTGCCACTAAACCTAAAGCTCATAGCTCTACTCAGCCTTGCTAACATTAAATGAGTAATCTAACGTCCAAAATGTCCAAAATAAGCTGTGTTAGGATGTTTACCACTTAATCAGCACTCTGTTCGCCATTTTGACATTTTACCATGGTCATGTGACAAATAATCATGTGATCGCAGACTTCTTTCTGAGACGTTGACAGAGATGAGAGTGAGAGCACGGATTGACAAGCCTGGTAGAGATTGTGTTTATTATTAAAAAAATAACCATCAGTACACGCGTCTGAGAATCAATGAGCAGAGGGAATAATTTTTCAAAGTGTCCAAATCACTTGTTTTCTCGTTTGGTACGTACTGAAGTGCTGTGTACCATTCTCTCCTGTTCAAATATAAGTTTGGTAACCGGTCAACGTCACTATTGTACATGTCACAAGTATAATAGAACATACATATCACATCATCGTGATCAAACGCTCATTTAAATGTATATATTGCAACAGATAACAGGTCAACGGTACAGCACATGAACGTCCGACTCGTGCTTCGCATGTAGGTGTCCCTCGCTATCACATACCATGTGCACTGTTTTGTTAACTCACCACGTAGCATTTTCATCACATTGTATAAGAAAAATTGCTTATATAATTAACTTTTCTTCAAAAATAGTGTATACACACACATTTATTTTCGGCACCCATCACAGATAATCAACATACCGAGTCGAGACGTTCCTTGAAACACGATATTCGTATTCAGCGCATTAGTAAAACGAGACTCTAGTTATCTGCAGTAACCATGGCGACAGCAACTTCCTCCTGCGATATAGTCTGCACTGTCGTCTGCTTACTCTATTTTAAGAGAAGGATGTCCAGAATACTTATAATAGCTTCTCATTTAGAGCCAGCACACTTCGTGTAACATTATTAAAACAGACTTCCATCCAGGATGCCTTGGATTTTAATTACCACAAGAACGCATGCGCACATCAATGCTTTATGTCTACATTTAAGTTTTTTTTATATATATATTTCTTTGTCTGGCCTATATCTAAATTATCACTATTGCATATTATCATAATATACTTTCATGGTGTTGATCTTTCATGGATTTGTTGACTTCAATAATCCACTTTTTAATCCACATTGATTTCTCGTCATCCATTAGTTCATTGTCTTTGATGTACTTATTCACGTCATTATAGGCGTAAGAATCATTCACCTGCCGCCAGGTGTGCCACGTGCGTGCGGACTCAGAACGAGGCTTTGATGTATCATTCGTGGTTGAATAATTCGGCGTCACCTTGTCTTCGTCCATTTTCTCATGTGACGCCTCAGAAGACACTTGCTCAGTTTCACCTTGGATTGACATGTCATTTTTTGACACTGGAGTGTCCCTTAGAACACCCACTTGGCGAGTGATTTTATTATTTTCCGCTTCAAACTGATGGTCGACTTCCTGTTTCAGTTTTTTAATTTTGTCCTTATATTGCTCTTCATGCCATCTTCGGAACTGTTCTATTTTCTTCCTAATTGAAAATGATTCGTCCTTTCCTTTTGTAGTTTCTTTTTGTCGGCGATCCGCTCTTTTGTACAATCCCATTGTATTACTTTGAATGGTTAGTTCTCTTATATCACCATTTTTGATTATAATATCGTTTTCATTAAAGCTGTTACTTTTATTACGCCCATGCCGGCCCCTTGGTCTGTTTTTGTCGAGAATCGGTGAATTGCTTGTTGGCAATTTTTGTAAACTAGAAAATGTCGATTCATGTCTGAGTCCCGGCTCATGTTTAAGTTCAAGCACATTTGAATGTTCCCTTACAAACTGAGACGGGTCAATGTTTGTTATTTGTGTATGAAGCACATAAGGAGTTGTAACATCTGTCATTCTATTATTACCCGCGTGTGATATGTACGGCGTCCGGACCTCCTTGCGCCTATTTATAGACGGATTATTGAAACTATCTCTCTTTTCTGACGTTACGTTTCCAGGCAGCGTTATTGCCATTGGAGAGCCCGAGTGAGATATAGGTGGCAGGTGAGGTGTTTCTTGAGCATGTCCATCTTGAACACGGGCATCTCGTGTAACAATTCGTTTAGTACCGACTCTTCTCTTTATTGCCATTTTTGCAGGTTTGCTTCCTGCAGAGAGTTCGATCTTGTTTCTCGTGTACTCGAGGTCTTTGTGGTGCGTTGGGGATATATAACCGTCGTCGTTAGTGACAGCCGTCGTGAATTTTAGCATGTTTTACTACTTGTACTAAAATGAATGCTAAACTACAAACTGAACTACGGATATGGTATCCTCTTAATTCACTTTCTGTTGTCGTCTGTTGTACAATTACACTATATGTTTTATTTATGCCGCAGCTTTTATAACACTGCGCTTTTTTATTATGTTATGTGTGTTCGACGCCGTTTGGTAAGTTGTGATAGTGTATGCCGACGATATCCATGATTGTCAGTTTTCTGAAAATATACAGAAACATATTTATTAAAAATATATCTACATGACGTCAACATCAATCTTACATAATCGGCCAATCCCGTCATACTTCGGGATCGTACCTCGTGTGTATTTTGACACGATGTTCCAAATCTTGAAATTTTGTTAGCCGGAAGTAAACGGGATAGAAAGTAGTACATTGTTGCTATGTAAACAAATGGCCGTTAGCTACACGTGTTAATGTATGCTTTGCCTTGCATGCTTTTATTGCATGTAGGTTATATAGGTGCATTCATGTAAATATAGTATATATATAGAACTAGAGGCTGAATGATATTGCAAAACTTTGATGATAATATTCATTTTGACTGCGAATGCCTTTTGGACTCGCACCACTATTATCTCCCTTGAATACTCGTGCCCTACAGATGAAGGAGGTAGATAAAAAAACAAGTTCGCTTTTCTACATTTTACAGGATACATTGATTTATCTTTACCAGGTTCTGAATCTACAGCATTTTAGGAAGAGATCACAGAAAAATGCATGTTGATATAAAATTTCTAGCCAATTCTGCCTCATTTTACACATCATGGGTCAAATCACCACGGTGTTGTATTTTTGTCACGTAAACATGAAATTAAAAAAAGTTTAATCTGGTAAATATTTGTTAAATGTGTTTTAAATTGCAGATATTGGATCAATGAAAAATTTAAGCATACATACATGCTGTAAAATCTGTTTATCTCTATGCCACGAACAAAAACATTACAATGGGACCCTATGGAAAATTAATTGCGGTGTGAGACGTTTTGGCGGGAATCAAGGGTGCCACTATGTTAGTATGACGTAACCAATATCCTTGTATATGTCTCTAGACTGGCATCAGTCTATAAATTCGACTATAAATAATAAATTAGACAAATTATCAAATAAAATAATACTCTGCGTAAAAAATATTTTATTTCAAGCTCTGTTTCTCTCCACGGCTGAATTTTACTTAATGTTGAGATACGACTATACAAGTTATAAGTGGAGATATTTGCCTCTTTCAATGCTAAGGAAGTTATATAATGATATATAGTTAAAATGTTATAATATTAAGGACTGATGCCAGTCTAAAATGTCTCATGAATTGGTCATTTATAATTCCAATTTGTAGCATGGTCACTGAAATTCCTTTTGTATTTGCACATGCGTAAATAGTCTGAAATGGACATGCTACAAAATAGAGTATGGTCTCATCTCGATGGTTGGTTTAAACACTCGATGAGTCCATACTCTATATATTACGCGAAACATTTGATAGCAAGAGTTAACATATCAATTCAGTATGTTTTTATTGAAAGAGATTTGTATTCCACCATTTATACCAGTGTGATGCACCATTAATATACCAGTGTGATGCACCATTAATATATCAGTGTGATGCACCATTAATATACCAGTGTGATCCACAATTAATATACCAGTGTGAGACAATGTGCTAATACACACTTAATATCACCTGAGTACAGTGTCATTACGAGACAAAGTCCAGACTCTATTGTGACCATTAAGTTCAAAATACGTGTCTCCGGATTGCGCTTGTTCTGTATTTGTTGTCGGAGGGACTATAAACCTTAGAACGACGCACGCACGCACACACGCACGCACGCACGCACGCACGCACGCACACACACACACACACACACACACGATATAAAATATCGGTGTGAAACATACTACTTCACCGTTTGTCAATTACATCATTACATAATAACATTGTGAGACATGTTATTCTACCGTTAATATATTTGTATATTTCCAGTGTGAGAAATATGAAAGCCCGACATTGAATATATCATTATGCAATTTCTGTTGGAGACATGATATTCCACCGCTAAGATGTCAGCATGAACACCAGTGTGAAACATAATACTGCACCATTAAGACATCAGTATAACTTCCAGTGTGAGACATAATAGTATACCATTAATATATCAGCATAACTTCCAGTGTGAGACATGATATTATACCATTAATATATCAGCATAACTTCCAGTGTGAGACATGATATTCCGCCGTTTAGATATCAGCATACATTCCAGTGTGAGACATAATATTTCAGCGATAATAAATTAGTATTTATTCACTGAGAGACATACTATTCCATCAATAGAATATCAGCATAAATTCCAGTGTGAGACAGGATATTTAACCGTTAATATATCAGCATACATTCCAGTGTGAGGCATAATAGTCCAGCATTAGGATATCAGCATAAATTCCAGTGTGAGACATAATATTCCACCATTAAGACATCAGCATACTTTCCAGTGTGAAACATGATATTCCAATGTTAAGATATCAACATAAATTCCCGAGTGAGATATAATATTCTACCGTTAATATATCAACATAAATTCCCGTGTGAGATATAATATTCTACCGTTAAGATATCAACATAAATTCCCGTGTGAGATATAATATTCTACCGTTACGATATCAGCATACATTCCAGTGTGAAACATGATATTCCAACGTTAAGATATCAACATAAATTCCCGTGTGAGATATAATATTCTACCGTTATGATATCAGCATACATTCCAGTGTGAAACATGATATTCCAACGTTAAGATATCAGCATAAATTCCAGTGTGAGACATACTATTCCACCATTAATATATCAACATACATTCCAGTGTGAGACATAATATTCTACCGGTAATATATATAAGTAAATGTACAATATGAGAACAAAAACTTGTATGTAGTAAACGTTCCTGATGAGAGGTGTGAAAATCCACAGTTAATATATAATCATAGTTCCAGTGTGAGACCTGCTATTCTTCATATATCTGCTACACTTCCATGTGGGAATGTTCACCCAATGAATGATTGATCATCCGAATAAACCAAAAATAGTTTCAGTTTCAATGGGTGGGGTGAACGAAGTTAGCTCAATAGGTACCGCGTTAAAAAAAACATGTCCGTTATCAGGTATGTATTCCATGGAATATTTACACACGTTATCAAACCCATACATCATGTACATGTTATCAATTATACACGCGTTATGTCATTCTTGCATGGAATAAATACGCACGTTATCAAGTATATAAACATTATAGATTATACACAGTCATGTTATCAAAAATACACACGCTATCAGTTATATACAGTTATCAACTATACACACGTTATCAGTTATATACAGTTAACAACTATACACACGTTATTTATTATACACACACAGTATGTCATTCTATCCTGGATTAGGTACACACGGTACACATGTTATCAAATATACACACGATATCAGTTATTTGCATTTATCAGCTATACACAAGTTATCAATTATACACAAGTTATCAATTGTACACACGTTATTACTTATACACAGGTTATCATTCATAAATCCGTTACCAAGTATATACACATTATCAGTTATATACATTTTATCAGTTATATACACGTTATCAATTATACACGTTGTCAGTTATATACGCATTATTGATTATATACACGTTATCAATTATACACACGTTATCAGTTATACACACGTTATCAATTATACACACTTTATCTATTTCATGCACGTTATCAATTATACACACGTTATCAATTATACACACGTTATCAATTATACACACTTTATCTATTTCATGCACGTTATCAATTATACACACGTTATCAATTATACACACGTTATCAATTATACACTTATCAATTAAACACACGTTATCAATTATACACACTTTATCAATTTATGCACGTTATCAATTATATACATGTTATCTGTTATACAAACGTTAATCACATTATACGGACGTTATCAATTATACGGATGTTATCAAGTAGGTATACCGCGCAAATGCTATGTTTTACCTCAAGTTCTTGCTATGACCAATGACCGGTGAATTATATTTACGAGAGTGTTTTATATTCCCGTATAAATGAAATATTTAAAAACTCCCGTATACATGTGTGTTTTTACATTTAAAACAATAGTAACAGATTTCGTAGGCTTGCGGCGTGATAATCGAGTCGACATTCCAGCGTAAACATTCGTTCGTTTAAGTAAAAAGGAAAATGAAAAATATATAAAAAAAATAAAATACTATGATATCAACACATTTAGAACGTTCACTTTCTCAAGGTAAGTCGCAAAGTAAGTATTTCTTTAAATTATATTGGTTATAATTAATAATTTGGGGGTATATCACCTATCAATAAACAAACCAGTGCTTGTCTCAAGTTTCATCGAAACGTGCCAGTTATGGAATAGTAAACAAGTATACAGAACGTCCATAATTATAATATACAAACCAGTTTTTGAACAACTGAATAGTAGGACCCACGTTGGAATAACGATGGGTATGTGGATGCAAGGCATGTATTGACGAAACTATAAAAAGGGATACATGTAAAGAAAAAAAGAACAAACGCAATGCTAAAAAAAACACACCACAAATACGTCACAGGGGAAAGTCAATTGTTTTGTTGTTGCCCAACTTGAAAACATATTAAATTAAATGATAGAAGTCACTTAGAACAATTTGTATGTGTTAACCCTAAGTATTATAGTACCTTTACCATTTGAGCCCCGAATAAACAAACACGTCATATGCTTTCAAATGTGAATTCCATGTATCAGCTGTAAATTCTCACTTTAAAGGGACACATGGCAATCTTGAGTTTCATTCAAACATTAAAATGTGCTCCTCAATATAGTTATCCTGCTTGCATATAATTGAATAAAAAAAAAGAGATTTTAATTTTCTACAATAATTTACCAATTTTTTAAATATATTATTCATGCACTATTATAAAAAATTCGTAATATGTAAAAATAATTTACTTTGAACTATTCTAACAATTACTATTAATGATTGAACAAATTCAAGAGAAGAGAAAAACCAAGATTGCCGTGTGTCTGTATGCGATCTGGAAACATAACGGGTGTCAATCCAAATCCAAATCCAGCCATCATAATGGGTTTCAGATTCATATACAATGTGCATAAGTACTATTTATAGCATAATTTTTCGAGTATATGCGATTTATACTGCTTCTCGAGGGCCGTAGGCCCGAGAGTGCAGTATTTTTGTACCATAGCCATTTAACCAAATACGCGCGTGCAAGAAGTTTTAGGGCGTTGCAGTTTTCAGTAAAAATAACAGCTCGATCCAATCAAGAAATAGCATTATCACGCGGCATGAGCATGACCCATGTTTTGATTATTGCAGCCAATCGCCTTTGTATATTATTGGGCAAATGCAATGTCAAGGAGTGCTGTTTTGGTAACGGTTTAGTCGTTTTGATCGACAGGTCGTGTGTAAACATTACAACTGCGCGCGCGTACAATTTAGTAGACCATGGTATAACTGCAATCACGGCTGAAATTTACCGGCATTTATAGCACGGTTTAGGCTCAGACTTTCGGGTTTATGAAAATTATATCATAAGCAAAAACAAAGGAAAACCATTAGAGCTATGGAACAGTCACTAATCTAGAAGCCGTTACCCGTACGGTTTAATTATTGTTAACGAACTATTATTTGGTCTGGGAAGCTGGACGACCCGGCTAGTTTTGTTGTATAAATCATTATTATACCACAATAGCCTAAATACACACTATGCATCGTGTAATACCCGAGGATATACACAGCATATGTTAGTTATTGTGGTATAAATACAATAGAGCATGAGTCTTGCACGTGTACGGACGATAATGCACTCGCTAACGCTCGTGCATTATCTCCCCGTACACGTGCAAAACTCATGCTCTATCCTATACATAGTAATTCATATGATGCTTTAAGGCTCTTATAAAGTCTTGCTTTGTGACAGAAGTACACTTTAAATTATATGTACAACTTTTAGCAATATAATCCCTAGTAAAATTAATATAATTTAACAAAACGCTGCCGAGATGACAAGCTTTTCAGACGAGCTTTTCAGACGAAACATTTTTATTAACCATAGTTGACCGTCCGTCCGTTTACTTTGTGTTGTTAACACTCTAGCACTGTCATTTTGCATTCGATCTTCACCAAACTTGGTCGGGGTCTTCATATCAATAAAAGCTGGGACAGGTTCAAAAATCAGGTAAATCGAATTAGTAACACCGGAGATATGGTTCCTGTTTTACTGATATATGCCAGATTCTTCGAAAATCAGCTAGATCAAATAAGAAATATCGGAGTTGTGGCCCTTGAGTTATTCGCTTCACGGAACGGCAGCGACTCATATGCACATTGTAAGGTAGAAATGAACAGTTTCTTTGAGTTTTTCACTTTGATAACGCAATCTTATAATTACACATGGTAGCAGTGAACAGATTATCTGTGTTGTAATGCAATCTAACGCACACGCATTGTTTACATGTGAACAATTGTATTTCTGTTCTGATGTGTACTTCTAGAATGTCGGGCTACAAATAATCAATATGTAACGCATGTCAAGGATTTGACCAGTACGACGCGAGATCGTCCACCTTGATTCAAATGTTTGGTAGGAAGAACTGATGGTAATATGAGAAGAAAGTGTCTGGTAAGGAAAAAACGGTCGTGGCATGTTTACGTCTTCGAGACAACATTTTTTAATCATTGTTTTCCAATATTGTTTCAACCCACCAGACTTAATATGTTATGATGTTAAAATTTGTTCCCAGTTCCTATCCAGATATAAAGCTATTTTCTCTCGGCAGCTACATTACGCTTGTGTAAAACCTAGCTTGTTGAAAATGATACATTTTGCCTCGTTAGCACTCTAGAAACAGCAGAGTTCATGCCCTTGACTTATTTGAAAATACTATAGACGTTGCTTCTTGCGCTCTAGTACAATCATTTTTGCTTCCGATCTTTACCAAACTCGGTCAGATTATTGATATTAATGACAGCTCAGACAATTGGCAAGACAACCAGCTAAATCCGATTATTAACACCGGACGAGTTTACTGCAGAATAAATACATGGTTAAAGTCCATGTGTACAGGTAACGTTAACATACGTGTGGTGAAGAATTCTTGATACGGTTTAGAAAAGTACGATTTTTAAACTTGTGTTTCGTTTTTTTTACCACAAACGTATAGGTTACATGTCTAGTTTCATTAAAAAAAATGGACATGCCATAACCCAGTTATTGTGTACGTATTAACCAACAGCCTAGTTGAGTTAAATGGTCTGTTTTTGGTTCAATACTTGGGAGATTTGACACCATTTTAGCCATGTAGAATGAAAGCTTGTATTAATGCTAAGCTAGATTAATCAAGATTAAATCGCAATGCAAAATATACCAGTATCAAACTTGACAGGTATACCAGTATCACACTTGACAGGCAATATACCAGTATCACACTTGACAGGTATACCAGTATCACACTTGACAGATAAACCAGTATCACACTTGACAGATATACCAGTATCACGCTTGACAGATATACCAGTATCACACTTGATAGGTATACCAGAATTACACTTGACATATATACCAGTATCACACTTGACAGATATACCAGTATCACACTTGACAGATATACCAGTATCAGGCTTGACAGATATACCAGTATCACGCTTGAAAGATATACCAGTATTACGCTTGACAGGTATACCAGTATCACGCTTGACAGATATACTAGTATCACACTTGACAGGTATACCAGTATCACACTTGACAGATATACCAGTATCACACTGGACAGATATACCAGTATCACGCTTGACAGATATACCAGTATCACACGTGACAGATTTACCAGGTATCACGCTGGACAGATATACCAGTTTCACGCTTGACAGATATACCAGTATCACGCTTGACAGATATACCAGTATCACACTGGACACATATACCAGTATCACACTTGACATATATACCAGTATCACGCTTGACATGCAATATACCAGTATCACACTGGACAGATGAACCCACACTGGACAGGTATATCATTATCACACTTGACAGATATACCAGTATCACACTTGACAGATATACCAGTATCACACTTGACATGTATACCAGTATCACGTTTGACATGCAATATACCAGTATCTCACTGGACAGATATACCCACACTGGACAGATATATCAGTATCACACTTGACAGATATACCAGTATCACGCTTGACATGCAATATACCAGTATCACACTGGACAGATATACCCACACTGGACAGATATATCAGTATCACACTTGACAGATATACCAGTATCACACTTGACAGATATACCAGTATCACGATTGACATGCAATATACCAGTATCACACTGGACAGATATACCCACACTGGACAGATATATCAGTATCACACTTGACAGATATACCAGTATCACGCTTGACATGCAATATACCAGTATCACACTGGACAGATATACCCACACTGGACAGATATATCAGTATCACACTTGACAGATATACCAGTATCACACTTGACATATATACCAGTATCACACTGGACAGATATACCAGTATCACACTTGACAGGTAAATGTTGATATATAAGCTAGTAATTAAAATCGTATTATCGTTTAAAATATGTATAACACATACTAGAACGTGTTCTTTATTGACTTTGTAACGTTGCTTTATGTTTCTTTTACATTCATATATGGTTTAAGTAATAAATGAACGCTAACGCGCTATTGGAGAATGAATCATGCGTTTTGTTGTTTTATAATGATCCCCTCATTGCACTTTAAGTACCACCTTTCAGTTACAGGTAAATAGAAAAAGTAACCGGAAAAAAATCATCCTTAATGCTCTTTCGTGTCCTGTATTATAATAATAATAACAACAATAATTCTAACACGACATGCGCAGTGTGTGCGCCGGCGGCTCAAAGAACAGAGACAACTGTATGTTATTCTACGACAAAATACGGCTGTTCCATTAATTCCGCGCGTATATTTCATCCGTTGGAAGCGCCACATTACATAACGTCACTTGGTAAAAATACATCAGTTTGACGTCATACAGCGCAAGCTTTATGACGTAAGCAATGGCAATTGTTTGTCACGTGACTACTAGTGTATTTAAACATGCTGTATTTTGCGCGCAGAACTTTGCATACTGGGGCGCCTAATGGAACAGCCTGTAAACAATCGCAGCCTGATTACCTTGACCTCCGAGATAATATAGTGCCCCACAATAGCGTAAACAATGGGGTTATTGTTGTGTTAGAATCGAAATAATAAATGCATAACTGTATTTTATCGGTGAATAAAATACAGTTAGGAGTTCGGATGCGAGTAATTAAATCACGAGTGCTTTATTTTTTAAAAAATAATATTTGACGAGTCGACATATATTCTACATAACACAACTTTTCGATTTGTGTCTTAATGTTCGTACGTATGCTATCACTTGGATTAGAAAGTAAATCGTGCCTTAAACTCTACAAACTAGTTACAGGTTTGACCATATCAAAGAAAAAAAACACCCAGACAATTACATAAAATTTCTTACTTCACTACAGGCTGTATATACTCAATCTCTAATCGCTAACGATGGCCACAATACAAGTACTTGACACCGCCTAAATCCATAACACTAATCCAATTTGGTTGTATTATAATTCAAAACAGTTTAACTTGCCAACAGTAATTTAAATACCAAAATAACCTCTTTACAAAGAGCAGTAAGAAAGCACAAACAACGAAGTTTTTTTTGGAGATATTCCACCACAGAACTTAATTTCAGATAAACGTCATTGCACGTATCGTATTTAAGGAGAAAATGTTGATTTCAAACCGTTCATTGTTTAACTCCGCCCTGGCATGTGAACTCGTTTTTCAAGTTTATTTCACGGAAGAGTTATTAGAATGAAACAAATACGTCAATTAAGATCCAAATATCCATAAGGGACACATCTCCATGTTTAGGACAAAAACAGTAACAAAAGCCCTGGCAGTAATACATATTTATCTAATGCACCTAGGGACGTTTGAGGTTCGGGCGATGAGTGCTGTACAGTGATAAGTAACTAGCCCAGTCCAAGTCATAACCCTAAACCTTAATCTAATACTAACCTTGAAGATTAAAAGGCGTATCAAATTAACTTAGACCGCGGTCTTCAAGAAATTGCTGGGCTATAGTTATTTAATGCATACACGCCGTGTTTTAGCTAAACTCATTTTCCTCCATAAGGTGTTAGACAGGTCAAAATCAGCCCATTGATAGGCTATATTTGGAGATCAGTCACAAGTTCCACAACATTCGTTCGCTTAAATACACTTTTATTCTGTGTATTAAACACATTTTGAAATAAACATCTGTCAAAACCACATCTCTACCTAACCTCTTTGCTCATCCTCTCCAAAGAAATAATCCTGACAAACACAGTAAAATACTTACTATTCATGACAACAGACATACTACTTTAACCTCAGGTTAGATTTAACAATGAAATAAAAACTAATCTTGGGAAAAACACATGCAAACTAGAAATTTGGATTTTTTTAAAGAACTATTTCAGCACCCTACGAACCGGAAGTACTTCCTGACTGGTCTGATACCATAAGCATAAACCAAAAAACCCGATTTATGCCAGATATGCCAACTGCCGCTAGACCAATTTCACTGAAAGCTGCTTTTTTTTTTAGTGTTTAAAGGGACACATTGAAGTCTTGAAGTATTTATCCAGTATTACAATTAGCCCCTCGATTTATTAATCCAGTTTTGACTTCAAAATCTGCATATATTTAAATTAAAGGCAATAATATTTGGTGTGTTTAAAGGTTCTTTGTTTGTTATTCTGCCGTAGATGTATGTGCAGTATAATCAACATGTAATAATATGCAAAAACATTTTGTTTTCCAGTTTTCAAATTATCGTAAATAATGATTTGCAAATATGCAAAATGTACGGGACGCCGCCAGTTTTAGAACAAAGATGTCCGTAGTTAACGCTTATATGTACTTCTATCCCAAAGCAAGTTTGTGTTAATTTTTTTTTTTTTGTCTTATATCCGTGATATTTGTATGTGTTAGTTGTCCCTTCATTTAAAAGATATACTGGATAATATATGTAATTAAAAGGGACTATGTCCGTAACTTTCAGACTATAAAACACAAAATAATTACGTGGAATAAAGAAGACACCAACCATTATTGAATATTTTCTAAATAAAAACAAGATCGTTTGACGGAATTCAATAGCGGTACAAAAAAGAGGTACCGCTTCGTGGGGTTGAACTAAAACTACACTCGCGGGTAATACTAGTCGAACGTCGATTTAGTCGAGCTCGCTACCGACTGAGCTAACCGAGTCCGATGTATTACGTAAAAAGTACAACATATAAATGCTAATGCTCTATGGATGTCATGTGATCAGCAGAAAATGTAAAAAATGTGGGTCCTACATTAATATAAATATAAATAATAAATAGAACCTTTTTTTTCAAACTCACGAATGTATTACTACAGGCTTATCTGAGTCTATGGTAATGTTTTCATGTATACATTTCACTGAACAAAAATCAGACAGTTATTTAGCTATGCTCAATATATGTTTACTTACGGACAGTGTCCCTTTAATAAGATTGATTACCGTTTATGCTCATGGTGCAGGGCTTGGTTAGTGAAATTCCTTTCAACTTTATACTGTTTTAAGATGATCGTTCTTCCTCTATTCCTCCGTAATGTAAATGCAGATGAAATAGGATTAGTACTATAATAAGAGATCTGGAAGTTTGAATCACCTGGAATGGACATGCCATATCTGCAGAGAGGCTTTAGCCTCGAGTGTCATCCTGGAGATATGGCATATACAAGAGGTGAGGCAATTTCGAGAACACTGACTCTAGAAATGATATTTTTATTATATACCTTCAAAATAAGCTCGTAAAATAGTATAGCACCGTATAGTAGACTAGTTTGTTTACATGGATAGGCCTACGACGTACGTAGTGTAGTGATACATAAATCTATTTTAGTAGTATAGTGATACGGATTAAGAAAACTTCTAGTTGTGTATCCCATTGTAGGAAAATGAAGGTACTAGGTATATATACTGAACCAAACAGCTAACGCACCAGTAAACAATACCTTTAACGTATGAACTTTGTATATGCCGACTGATACCGTTGGAGACAGGTGATTTAAATGATTTTTTTTTAAATTTACAGACGTTATTGACAAGATATTTGTCTCATTCAGAATGAAATTTGTTTTGATTTATTGATTGTTATTATTGTGATATTAAAGGTATTGTCTAATGGTGCGTTAGCTGTTTGGTTCAGTATAGGCATGACATTTCTACTCGATGTGATACAAACTTCCAGATCACGTTACTCTAGTAATAATCCTATTATATCATATACTGTATGTATCTTTCACATGTTGTCAGTATTCGTTAAATAAAAAGGAAGAGGAACTGGCAAGAAAATGGCCGATGTAAAGCCTATTCGGAAATGTTTTTGAGGTGTGATACCATATATAATTCCCTGATGGACCATAGCATCCCCGATCTCGCATAATTATAATATATTTCTTGTCTGTACTGAATGAGGTCATATACCACTCTTGATCATCTTCGACGCTTGGTTTTAATACAAACGTTTGTTTGAGGTATGAAATCACTAATTAGCTTCCCCTTAGACACCAATGTTAAAGTGGCACATATTAATGATTTGCTGCAAATTCAACTCAAGTATGGATAATGCAGCAGTGTAATGTTCATATAGAAAACTAATTTTCCACTTGAAAAATCACCAGAAAAGGTGGGGTCACAAGACATGTAAGAAAGTTCTTGTTTGTTTACTAAATAGGTCAACGGTACAGCTGTTTTCATTGATTGACTATTTTCATTGCTCACAAAGTGTAAGCATAGAGTCGAAATTTCGAAAATGTTCATCAGTGATCCAGTAAAACCTATTAATACGCTTCTTATACATATAACCACAAAATCGAATAGAAATGGGCAGTTTTCCCCTACTTATAATGCACATTTCCATCAAAAATGGAGGGATTACTTTTTATTATAGGAACTACATTCGCTACACCTCGGAGGTTTACATGTAATTAGTGGTGGTAAACCTTTATACAAGCTAAGAACACTTGGCAGATTATAGTTTGACAGTTATGCTTAACAATTGGCCAATATCATTTGACCGATATAATTATCTTTATTGTGACAGCAATGATATACGGGTGACCAAGAACATTTGACAGACATGTCTTTATTGTTAGCAGCAATGCGTAAAGAAACTATCCATCCCAATAACGGTAACATTAAACGACAAAACATGTTATCAAAACTCTGTCCAGGTATTCAGGTAATAATGTATATGTGCCGATAAAAAATAAAGGTTTATATACGGGTTCTTAAAATACCGGCCGTGACTGAATATGAGTAAAATGAATTATGAATTTGCAACTCTTAATTCGAGACTCCCGTTTTGGGATTTGCCTGGCTTGTTTATATTGTGTATATAGAGTTTACATTCTCAAAATATGATAAGTTGTATATGTATCTCGTTGTCAGTAGGTTTAGAAACGATGTACATATGTTGTAAAATTTAACTGTTGGGATAACTTCTTTAACAAGTGGTCAATAACACTTGACAATATGTCTTAATTTGATAATAATGCTTTACAAGAGACCAAAACACTTGACATAAATATCTATTTTGACAATAATGCTTCATAAGTGACCAAGAACACTTGACATAAATATCTATTTTGACAGCGATGCTTTGCAAGTGACCAAGAACACTTGACAGACGTGTCTTTTTTACAGCAATGCTTAACAAATGGCCAAGAACACTTGACAGAAATATCTATTTTGACAGTAATGTTTTACAAGTGGCCGAGAACACTTGACGGATTTATCTGTTTTGTGACAGCCATGTTTAACAAATGGCCAAGAACACTTGACAAATATATATATTTTGACAGCAATGCTTAACAAGTGGCCGAGAACACTTGACATATGTATCTGTTTTGTGACAGCCATGTTTAACAAATGGCCAAGAACACTTGACAAATATATATATTTTGAAAGCAATGCTTAACAAGTGGCCGAGAACACTTGACATATTTATCTGTTTTGTGACAGCCATGTTTAACAAATGGCCAAGAACACTTGACAAATATATATATATTGACAGCAATGCTTAACATGTGGCCGAGAACACTTGACATATTTATCTGTTTTGTGACAGCCATGTTTAACAAATGGCCAAGAACACTTGACAAATATATATATTTTGACAGCAATGCTTAACATGTGGCCGAGAACACTTGACATATTTATTTGTTTTGTGACAGCCATGTTTAACAAATGGCCAAGAACACTTAACAAATATATATATATTGACAGCAATGCTTAACAAGTGGCCGAGAACACTTGGAAGATGTATCTGTTTTGTGACATAAATGCTTAACACGTGGTCAAGAACACTTGACATACATATCTTGATCACTGGCATTCCTTTTGTATTTGCGCAGGTGTAAATCGTTTAATTGAAAATAACACCTCTCAGAATAAATGGTGTACTCTAACTTCCATGTCTGCCGTTAGAGTACGGCAGACAGCTGAAATGAACATGCTATAAAACAAATAGAGAATGGTCTAATATCGTTCGTTGGTCTAAATACATCGATGCTTAAATCAACTTACTCGATGAGACCATACTTTATCTATTACTTATTTTGACAGCAATGCTTTACACGTGGCCAAGAACACGTGACGGCTGTATATTCTATTCTGGCATATATATTTACCAGTGACCAAGAACTTTAAACAGCTCTACATTTCTATTGCAGCATTTAAATACAAGTGACCATGGGCACTGGACGGCTATATCTTCTTAATGTTGAATATGTTCACAAGTGGCCATGAATACTTGCGACTGACAGCGCTATCTTTCTATTGCCATATATAGTCATGTTTAGATATTTTCATTCGGGGTTATGCATAACAGCACTTGATACCACTCCAACATTTAGCAAATTCAATGACAGAAAAATGTTTTTAATAATTTTCTAAAAATTACAATTTAAAACATTACATACAGGTATAACACTTGACATATAAGTATTGACTTCTCATTCATGTTTGCAACGAAAAGTTAAGGTTATTTCACTCATGAAACGTCCGTATGTTGTCCAAATACTAGTAAAAAAGTATAACCTGACCTTACAGCTATACATTTGTCCAACACTGCGTACCAAATACCACTCACTGCGTGCCAAATACCACTCACTGCGTACCAAATACCACTCACTGAGTACCAAACACCACTCACTGCGAACCAAATACCACTCACTGAGTACCAAATACCACTCGTTGCGTACCAAGTACAACTCACTGCGTACCAAATACCACTCACTGCGTACAAAATATCACTATTCTGGTCGGTGAAGCAATAATATAAATCAACACGAAAGATGGAACCATATAAAACTCCATAGAGACGAAGCATATACAACCATTGTCAACAAAAACGAAGCTTTAGCAAAACCAATATCATAGAGAACAGAGAGAAATGGTGCGCTTGCCTGTATATGGTATGTGATCGACTATTGAACATATAGCATATAATAAATCGTTTACAATACCGAATAAGCGTAGTACGTATGCCGATCGCCATTTTTGAACATTTTTTACGTGATAAAAAGTTCAGTTCGTCCACTGAATTGTAGCACGCAATATAAAGTTCAGTTTAATCACCGAACTGCAGCACGCAACATAAAGTTCAGTTCGACCACCGAATTGTAGTCCGTGATGTAATGCTTAAGTCGACTACCGAATTGTAGTACGAGATAAAAAGTTTAGCTCGACCACCGAATTAAAGTACTTTAGACAGCTTAGTTCGTCTATCTAATTGTAGTGTTTTAAGCCGAATGTATGCGACAGAAAGTTTAGTTTGACCGCCGAATTGTAGTCCGTGATATAATGTTCCATCCGAACACAAATTGAAGTACTTGATAAAAACGTTTTAAGGGACACTGTCCGTAAGTAAGCAGATATTGAACATAACCAAATAACTGTCTGACTTTTATTCAGTGAAATGTATATATGAAACCCAAAGAAGTTAGTAGTAATACATTCGTTAGTTTGAAAAAAAAACAAGTTTTAATTATTATTTGTAAATAATGCGGGACCCACATTATTGACCTTTTCTGCTGATCACGTGACTTCCATTAGCGTATTAGGTTTTCTGCATAGTATGTATTGCGTACTATCTATGGTCCGCTTAGCTCAGTTAGGAGCGAGGTCGAATATTTCGCGCACTCCAGTATTACCCGCGAGTGTAAATTTAGTTTGGGCTCCTAGTTCCAACTCGCGAAGTGGTACTTTTTTTTATACCGCGATTGATTGATTGATTGAATTGGATTTTATAGTCGCACCAACAGCTAAGGTCATATGGCGACTTTCCAGCTTCCATTGGTGGAGGAAGACCCCAGGTGCCCCTCCGGGCAATTTTCTAGCACGGGCGGGCACCTGGGTAGAACCACCGACGTTCCGCAAGCCAGCTGGATAGCTTCCTCACATAAAGATTCCTAGGCCCCTGAGGGATCGAACCTACAGCGGTGAGGGACAAGTGATTTCAAGTCAGAGACGTTAACCACTCAGCCATGGACGCCCCTATACCGCGATTGAATTGAACAATTTTGCTTTAATTAGTAAATATTCAATAATGTTTAGTGTGTAATGTTTGTGTGTTAGTTACGGGCATTGTCCCCTTAAGACGACCTCTGAAATGTCTAGTATTGCCGGTTAAACATGTTCGATTAAATGTCCATTGAACTCCATAATATGTGTTTGCGTGGTATTGTTTAGGTTGACCACCACTCTGCTGGTTCAGGATATGAAACAGTAGTATCGTAGAGATGTAGCAAAAATAAAGAGCATATGTAAGTCAAATGTATAGGTTATAACAGAGTAAGTGGTTATCCATACAATTTCCATAGAAAGTAAGAATGTGACAACCTGTTAAAAACTCAAACTTCGTTATAATTCCGGGAAACTTGCTTTATCATGCAAATAAACATGTCTGCTATTAATCATCAACAAGGAAAAGAGGGTGTGGGGGTGGGGGTGGGGTGGGGGTTGAATATCTTCTAAGGAAGATTTCTTCAGCTGTCTACTAACACCGGGTCATAGGTCAACATTATTAACACCACTTGTTACAATTGCATACCCTTTCTATTTTCACTTTTCAAAATATCAATAATATGTACAGAATACAGTTACAGCCAAATCTAATAGGAAACTGAACTAAACAAATGTTTTAAAGAAATGAAAGTTTAGCACTCTTTAATACAGAAATACTTTCGACTGCATCAGGTCATCACATTCGGTTGATTTCGTGTAATAAAACCTGAATGTTGCCGTTTTTCTACAAATCGTAACATGTTCATTTTATAGATTTACTTGATAATGTGGTATTACAATTGTAATGTATCACACGAATAATCAGAGATCTTGATACCATTATCGTCTTAAAACTTCACACAACAGTCTGAATTCAATATTACAAGCGTGTAAACGTTTAATAGAAACTAGATGAATGTGAAATAGCCATTAACATATTGTAATGCCCTGCGACATTGAAGAGTTTAAAGATTTACTGAGAGATTGTTTGTTTTTCTTACACAGTTGTCAACGAACTTTGTTAAATAGTTTATAGATTAGTATGTGTGCTTAAATGCAAAGGTATTTAAATAGAAGAACTAGGGGTATTGTATTGAAATGTCTAGTATTGCCGGTTAAACATTTTCGGGTAAATGTCCATTGAACTCCATAATATGTGTTTGTGTGTCAATTTGATTAATACGAGTATATGTCAATACAATATAAATATAAAGTCGCCGAAATCGTCACGGCCAACTACTGTGCGGATGTATGGGAAAGATATTATAAAAAACCTGTTTAATAATTGTATGGTGTCTTCAATGTAGATCTAAGCTGATTTTCTTTGCTTTTTAGACTAGCACACAATAAGAAATGGTCTCTTTTGATGTAAGTTAATCCAATACAACAAGATAAAAAGGACATTTTCTCTCAGATTGTGTCTTTTCATTAATAAGTATTATCGAAGTATAAGAAAGTGGAAATTGAAAACAACTAATACAATTAAATTAATCCAATATCGCAGGTCATTCACCTTGTTCAAACATAATTAACGGTAGACCACGACCTTCATTCAAGTTTGGTTCTTACCTCAAGTTTTCCTGTATCATTATAAATCAATATGGCAAATACATTTGAAATTAACACTTTAAAGTGACATACGGCAATCTTGAAGTATTTATCAATAATTAAAGAAGATATCCCGCCATCAACAGCCAAATTGTACAACATATGTACACCGTTGATTAACCTACTGACGACGAGGTATATGTATAATTTACCTATTTCACCAAACGCTATATAGACACACTATAAACGGCTCTAACCAGCCATGTCAAATCCCGTAACTGCTGCGTCGAATTAAGAATTATCAACTCATAATTCATTTTACTCAATCACGGGTATTTTAAGAAACCGTGAATAAACCTTTACTTTTAATCGGCACATATATAATAATAATAATAATTGTAATGCTTGATACACACTTTAGACTGAGGTGTGTCCCTTTTAAAACTTCCCGAACTTTGCCAGTCTAGAAACCTGCCAAAACTCTTATCTTTATTGACAGCAGTAATCAACGTTTTTGTTTCGATATAATGAATATGCTAAACAGTAAGTCAACAAGTTCAATTATATAAATTACTATTATGTATTTAAGTATGATTTATAAAAACTTTTATTTTTATCTCGTGACGTTCTAATGACAGTATTTATAACGATCAAATTTCTTCTATTTTTTACGATCTAATACCTCAAGTGGAATATTAAGTTTCAAACCGCAGCTGTTTATGGATTTAAACAATAAATGTGTTAAAGCTCACTGAACATAAAATGTAAACTGTTAAAGCTCATAGAACGTAAAATGTAAACTGTTAAAGCTCACTGAACGTAAACTGTTAAAGCTCACTGAACGTAAAATGTAAACTGTCAAAGCTCAATGAACGTAAAAACGTAAAATGTAAACTGTTAAAGCTAACTGAACGTAAAATGTAAACTGGTTACAGCTCACTGAACGTAAAATGTAAACTGTCAAAGCTCATTGAACGTAAAATGTAAACTGTTAAAGCTCACTGAACGTAAAATGTAAACTGTTAAAGCTCACTGAACGTAAAATGTAAGCTGGTTAAAGCTCACTGAACGTAAAATGTAAACTGTTAAAGCTCATTGAACGTAAAATGTAAACTGTTAAAGCTCACTGAACGTAAAATGTAAACTGGTTAAAGCTCATTGAATGTAAAATGTAAACTGTTAAAGCTCACTGAACGTAAAATGTAAACTGTTAAAGCTAACTGAACGTAAAATGTAAACTGTTAAAGCTCACTGAACGTAAAATGTAAACTGGTTAAAGCTCATTGAACGTAAAATGTAAACTGTTAAAGCTCATTGAACGTAAAATGTAAACTGTTAAAGCTCATTGAACGTAAAATGTAAACTGTTAAAGCTCATTGAACGTAAAATGTAAACTGGTTAAAGCTAACTGAACGTAAAATGTAAACTGTTAAAGCTCACTGAACGTAAAATGTAAACTGTTAAAGCTAACTTAACGTAAAATGTAAACTGGTTAAAGCTCATTGAACGTAAAATGTAAACTGGTTAAAGCTAACTGAACGTAAAATGTAAACTGTTAAAGCTCATTGAACGTAAAATGTAAACTGGTTACAGCTAGCTGAACGTAAAATGTAAACTGGTTAAAGCTCATTGAACGTAAAATGTAAACTGGTTAAAGGTAACTGAACGTAAAATGTAAACTGTTAAAGCTCATTGAACGTAAAATGTAAACTGTTAAAACTCATTGAACGTAAAATGTAAACTGTTAAAGCTCATTGAACGTAAAATGTAAACTGTTAAAGCTCACTGAACGTAAAATGTAAACTGGTTAAAGCTAACTGAACGTAAAATGTAAACTGTTAAAGCTCATTGAACGTAAAATGTAAACTGTTAAAGCTCACTGAACGTAAAATGTAAACTGTTAAAGCTCATTGAACGTAAAATGTAAACTGTTAAAGCTCACTGAACGTAAAATGTAAACTGTTAAAGCTCACTGAACGTAAAATGTAAACTGTTAAAGCTCACTGAACGTAAAATGTAAACTGGTTAAAGCTCATTGAACGTAAAATGTAAACTGTTAAAGCTCATTGAACGTAAAATGTAAACTGTTAAAGCTCACTGAACGTAAAATGTAAACTGTTAAAGCTCACTGAACGTAAAATGTAAACTGTTAAAGCTCATTGAACGTAAAATGTAAACTGGTTAAAGCTCACTGAACGTAAAATGTAAACTGGTTAAAGCTCACTGAACGTAAAATGTAAACTGGTTAAAGCTCACTGAACGTAAAATGTAAACGTTTCGATTATACTTAACATTACTAACTCGTTTATATGGCGATCAATATTGTTCTCATAATGTGCAAACTGTGAAGTGGTAGGGATATATCACAGACCTAATAACAAATAGATTTAACACTATGAAAATTATCTAAATTTTACGTGGCACAGAGCGAAGATTTTACAGATTATTTACCAACTTTAAACACACATATCATGAAGAGTTTTATAGATACAAGTTTCATTCATGCCAAATCCCATCACTAACTTAATTTTCTTTCCAATGGTAGTATCTTTTCTTTCTCTTAGATTTAGAGCAAAAAAGGAGTTTGACGGAAACTTGACTATGTCAAAACCTTGATTTTTAAGAGAAAAGCGAAAAATTATGACATTTTTAACTTTAAACATATTTTAAACAATTTCTTTTTTTCAAAATAAACATAAATTATTATAATCTAATTTTGCTATTCACTATGAATCTTTTGAATGTATTCTCATCAAAATCAGTGACTAATTGAGAGAAGAGATAGAAGGAAAAGTTAAGGCGCCACGTGATATTTTGGTTACTTCATTGGTTAAGATAGGAAGTTTCCTATCGGTTTATTAATATGTCTGTGGATATACGGAATATCAGCAATACCATTTTACAGCGCCCTCTGGTGACAGATAAAACATTAAACGTTTATGGCACCTGTATGACATTTGGTAAATTACATAATATGTGGGCTATACTTGAAAAGAAATGGAATGTTAAGGTACAATACATGTTTACAGAACACAACATAACTGATTCTTTATTGACTTATACAAACGTATCTCGTCAAACATAATATTATGCAAATATATGCAAATATATGCAAATACAAAACATGACATGACAGGTGAACACTGTTGAATGTAACAATTGCAGAAAGTTCTCGTGACAACTAGCAAAAACATATATGACTTATGGACTTCTTCACGGACACCTGTTTCAGGTACTACCAGACAAATATGAATATACTGCTATCTATACATATATTCTAAACACTGTATCACCTCTACAGAGGATAATTTACATATACTTAATATTAGTGTGTTGTTGTTTTTTTATCAAACACCATTTAGTACTTTACATGTGTTATTTTCATGCAACATCCATAGACATATGTAATATGTGAAATTAACACCTTGAATTTCACACAAAATCTGCAGCAAAACAAACCTGCAGCAAAAACAAACGTATACAGCATTCATCTTGAGCCATCAAAACGACCAAGGAAATCACTAGTCTAGATCATCGCGACGCGATACTTGCTTTATTTGAATTTAAAATCCAGCGCAAAGACGATCAAGACTGAAAATCACTGGCAGACAGATGTTTACCTACTTTTTTACTAAGGCAGACAACATCAGAAGGTCTGCTTAGAGACGTCATTGGCAACAAAGTGTGTTTAATAAAGTAACCAAGGTAACGGAATATGAACGTTTTGTATTTGCCACCATATAATGATCTGTTGATGGAAAAACCTGCGACTTTATCGAACCATAACTATAATGTAGTGATATCATTCACTTTTTCAAATATAAGTTAACAAGCTACTAGTATGCAGCGAATCTTTTAAATACATAGAAGCCCACATGGTATCAGAAAAGAGTCAAACATACATCATAGGCGGCTGCAGATTTTTAAACTTATGTAAATAAACAGTGTAAACAATAAAGAAAATCAAGAAGTTTGGCTTATGTTTGGCTTTGCCAATTGAGTTATCTAATACAACGTTTTTAATGAAAAGAGGATCACGTGCATGTCGCACGTATTGTGCACGTAGGAAAAAGTGTCATTTGATATACGATTGGCAATAAATCAAAGACATTATTTCGAATGGACACAAAAGTAACGTTTCTTTTTCGTTTAATAAACTTGCTGGTACATTATGTACTAACATACTTATGTTTTGCAAAGTGTAAATGGTTCTTAAACTGGATGTAGACACAAGAAAATCAGAAACCCTCGAACACAGAGGAAAGTGAAAGTGATGCAAAGACGCGCAAATCCTCCAGTTGTATTTCCAGAGACAGCGGAAGCTAGAGTAGTATTGACACGGCTATCAAGCGTGACATTATGAATAAAATGATTGGTATACGCATTCAAAAGGTTGGCGATGAATGGGCATTCTGGACATCTGAAGTGATTATGTTATTGATTTGTTATCGACTTGTTTTAAAACAACTTCGTTACCATCCGGTGTATTATGCCCGGTGCCAAAACAACTTTCCGCTTTCTAAACACTTATTTCAAAGACGAATATGAAAGAAGAGCTTCGTCAATCTGAAGACACATTGAACATAAAAAGGCTTGTACGTGGACGTCTTAATTTGTAACATGAACTGTAATTTTCTATATAAAGGCGACGTTAGACTGTTAATACAATCGATAGTCATAATACTATGAAGAAAATACACCAACAAGAATGAAACATAATACCGGCACTTCCTATGGGCGTCGAAACCCATCAAAACATATAACTTACTTAAGACGATATCTCTTGTCTAACGATTTAACAAAACAACAGTCCATGCAATCACTTTTGTCTTTTAATTTAACGTCTTATTAAACCATTTAATGTACTTTTTCAGAACTCGGGGTCATGAGAGGTCATATAAATTGCATCATCTCTATGGACCAAGCACCGTTTTAAAACATCGTGTGTGTTGTTTTTTTATCCCCACCCAAAAAAACAAATTAAAACAATACTTACGATGTTTTACAAAACAAGTATTTATACATGAAAGTAAAAGAGTGATATATCAAGAACATAAAAGAGTGCTAGGGTCCGTGAGAGATTATGCACTTTAAATGACCTCTCATGAACCCGAGTCCGTTATTGCTCTTGTTTGAGTTTGCTGCTTCCAATGTATCTCCTTTTCAGTATTTATTGACATTCACACTAGCGTTTGTTTAGTGCTGTGTGGCGGCCGTAAAAGGTCTTCCCGACTATTGACATTCACACTAGCTTTTGTTTAGTGATGTGTAGCGGCCGTAAAAGATCTTCCCGACTATTGACATTCACACTAGCTTTTGTTTAGTGATGTGTAGCGGCCGTAAAAGATCTTCCCGACTATTGACATTCACACTAGCTTTTGTTTAGTGCTGTGTGGCGGCCGTAAAAGGTCTTCCCGACTATTGACATTCACACTAGCGTTTGTTCAGTGCTGTTTTTTCTTTCTTTCTAAGGATTAGAGTCCCTCTACCATATGAGCCCCCGGGAAGAATCCCCCGTTGACTCGGCATTATATTTGGACTTTGTGTGGCGGCCGTAAAAGGTCTTCCCGACTACAAATTCACACTAGCGTTGTTTAGTGCTGTGTGGCGGTCGCAAAAGTTTTTTCCGAGTACAAGTCAGTAGTTATCGCTTAAGTACTGATCATTTGGGATCATCAAGCCGAACCTCTGGACCTTTCAAGTATAGAATACGGCTTACTGCTACTTTTCTCTCTTGTTTGTGAGTGTTGCTTCCAAGAGGTCAACTTTTCAGTATTTCTTTACATTAGGGGTACCGCCTTGGTAAAGTCAGTGGCAGCTAGGGCACCAAACCTACTCTTACCCTACGCTCTATTTCAGTTAAGTTAACGGCTTATATTAAAACATGACGTCTATAAAAGTGTTGATGACGTCAACGTCAGCCGCTAAGTAAGTTAGTTTAATAAATGAACAAACTGATCTAATTCTTTAACAGTCCAATAACACTCCAACATTTCTTTTCATCAACATCACACTAAATAAAGATGTGCTAGTTACTTCTTACGTAGCTGCTGACAAAACAAGAAGAGATGTATTTTTCAATAATTAAAAGCAAAGGGATTTTAAGACGGTTGTATAGGCATGTCATGTTTATATTGGTCCAATCGTTCTACCCATGAAGGTTGATCTCATTTACCGGTCTGTCAAACAGCCCGTTACCGGTCTGTGAAACAGCCCGAATAAGTTCCTCATTGCAATTACCATACCAATGGATTCAACGTGTACTTTATTGCGTGCATGTCACATTCACCTATATTTGTAAAAAAAAAAACTCGATCTAAAGCCCAACGCCTAAAAGAAACTTAATTTAAGAACAAACAAAGCAAATTACCGAGTAAAACAAAGCCTATTTAACTATTTTGATTGATGTTTCTGGCAAATATCGATCTAAAAGCCCAAGGTCTAAAAGGAACTTAATTTAAAAGACAAGATACTGACCGAGTGTAATATACCCTATTGAACTATATTGATTTACGTTTCTTGCATTTAACAACTGTTATGTTATATAAGCGTTATTATTTACGTATGTATCTCTCGCAACTTTCTATAAAGGGACACATGGCAATCTTGATTTGTCTCGTCTCGGCGTTCCGTTATTTTTTCTACATATTTTGCATTGGTTCAATCACTGATATTAATTCTAAGAAAAGTTTAAAGTAAATTGATTTGCATATTATTATCTGTTGATTATATTGCACCAGTACTATATTTAAACCTATGATATAATAAAACCAAAACAAGGCAAACTCGAACATACGCAAGCAGGTTTAAAGTCAACATGAAACTTGATAAATAAATTGAGTCGTTAATTATAAATGCTTCAACAGTGCCGTGTGTCCCTTTAATACATGTTCTTTCTGCGCACGTGTCATATTTATTATTTTCGATAAGAGTAAAATATAGTGTTGATTGTGATTATTTAGACGAGATGTGTTTTTACTTTTTTCCCCCTCATTACGTGGTCCCGCCTTAATTCCTTTAATCGATGGAAAGCTTATATAAGCAGGATTTTATAATGGATATTTCGACAATAAACATGTTAAAAACAGATTTTACTGAAAAAATGAAGCTGTTTAAAATTACCTATTAAACGTTTTAATTTTACAAAATGCAAACTTTTAAACCCGAAATTAAGGTTTTTTATTTCATACCCCACCCAACCCCGTTTTCGCTTTTGGAGAAGGTTGGTTAGGGTATGAAAGTTAATACTCGGACCACGTAATGTTTTTTATAAAATGTAACGGATAAATATATCATGTACTTTTACATTTTACATGCATATCATATCAAACACAGGGAAAATATCTAGGCATGAAATTCGTATGTTTTACATATGTGATACATATGTATTCTGCATATGTATTACATATGAAAGTAACACGTGGAATACATATGAAAATAGTTTTTACTAAATAATATTAAAACTTCAACAGATTGTTAACGCATTTTCTACAGTATTCTACAAACATTTTTTTACAAATACTTTATGTAAATGTATGCATAATAGTTTCATATGAAATACATATGTATACAGTTTTAACATGAACAATATCTGTGGTACATATGTGACACATGTGTATCATCTACATGACATGAGTGGCACATATTTAAATAACATGATATACATATGAAAGAAACATGTATAATAAGAAAGTAACATACATTTGGCACATGTCACAACATTTTTCCTGTGTATATATTATATATTTTACATGGTTATATTCAAATTTTCGGCTAGGTCTTTATCAAGATCCCTTTACATATCGGTAAGAACCGGAATGAGCAAATCATGTAAAATGTATAGAATACTTTATTCCCTTTGGAATATACTAGATTATGCATTACAGTGATGATACATACATAATTCATTTGATAATTATAGCCGAGTAATCAGTTCCCCTGATAATGCGTAAGTTAATGGAAGGAAATGTACGACTCGGTTATACTCTCGTTCATGGAATGTTGGCTCGCGTCTCAACGCAAGTCAATTGCTACCCACATCCAGATAAACAGTATATAATGAGTCCAGTAGTCAAGTCAACAAAGGCAAATGGAAATCAATTCGTATTTATTTTTCGTTACCTTCTTACAAAGGTATTTATATAAAAAAATCCACTTACCCTTCTCTCATATACCATAAAAAGTAAAGTAATCCATACGTTATTAAACCATTTTCCACGTAATTGCACAAACTTTAAATAAGAAATAAATAAACCCTCGTAAATAATCCTTATACCGCATGCTCATGTTTTCTATACGTCGGTTAGGTTTATGAATACATTCTTTAGGATCAATACCGCTAGATGTATCGGAGAGATTAGCTATTAACGCTATTTCGCCGAGTAGAGTTTTTGTAAGAACACCGATTGTATACTGAATAATCGTATTATAATTTATGCTAAACTGATTGCATGGTCAATTATCATGGTAAACCTAATCAATCTTTATTTAATTCAATGGAAAAACGTTAAAGAACGTTAAAGAATTACAATCAGCCGCAGCAATTGCAGATTTCGACTCGGAAACATTTAACATATATCATACACGTAACTAACCTACTTTTAGTCGTTAATATGTTTTAATATCTTCTTTTATATATTTTTCACATTGATTTATTATTAATTATATATATATATGATGTGTTTGCTATCGATTGTTATTTTGCAGCACTGATTTAGCTTTGACGTGTTTACTGCGCATGCGCAGTTAAGGAGAGAACTTTATTCTTGGTCGCTTATACCAGGGAGTAAGTATGTGTATACTTACTCCCTGCTTATATACATGCTATGTTGTACGGATCTTGTCTAACACATGGTCATTATAAAAGAACAAGCGTATACCTTCGATATTTATCAATAAACGACTCTATCTGTTTTGTAGGATTATTTAGTTAGTGACACTGTCTACCTAGATCTTCACCGCGTGCACGTCGCAGAGTGGGCACTGTCAACAATCATGTAGGGTGACCTACTGGGTCGCCCTTGCCAGCACATCCTACAAAGTTGTACGAGATAGAATTGCGGATCTGTTATTACTTGTAGTATAAGTCACTGGCTTATATGATGCAGCACTAACGGAATGATTGTTGATTGACCGAGAGTGAAGATGTCTCCTTCGTCCCGCCAGACGTTGTACAGAGCCAGGAACAACTACAACTGGAGGGAAGCCTGACGCTGTACACGGAGCGAAGGAGCCATATCAACCTGCGTGCCAGAAGAGAATAGAACTATCCTACGTTAGTTGCTATAGCCACCGGGGACGCAGGTTGCAACTGGCGGGTGTGGCCCTAAGGGGGATCGCCCAGTAGTGTAGGCAGCACCACCTAGACGTCGTTCCAGACCCCCCACCTCACCGCCACAGCGACAACCACAGAGCAACAGCGACATCTACCTACATATCTACAAGAAAAATGACGACACAGCAGCACCACATCAACCAACACACTCATCTAGAGAAGTCCAGACTCTATTGTGCCCATAGCGACCAGGGTTCTCCAGGCGTTTTAGTTGGCGGAGGGACTTTAAACCTTAGAAGTACACACACACACACACGTTAGTGACACTGCCGTCATAATAACTACCGTTCTCTAACGTCCATTAATTGGAATTAAAGCCTGTATAGCTCCGCCCCTTGAATTATTCTGAATTAAACAATTTAATGCTGTGCATTCATCAAAGGAATACTACAAAGGCTAATTAAACCTTGATAAATCTAACTGTATAACTACTGACTGACTTCAGATAAGCGAACGAGACAAAGTATGGACTCAACTGACACTTTATCCACATGTACAGGAAAAGTGTTGCGACATGTGTCACATGTGTTACTTTCTTATTCTATGTATGTTTCTTTCATATGTATATCATGTTATTTACATATGTGCCACATACATTGTTCATGTTAAAATTCCACATATGAAATGTATATACATATGTATTTCACATGAAACTATTATGCATACAATACATACAGTGAAGGATTTATACAGCAAAAAAATTTTTGTAGAATACTGTAGAAAATGGTTTAACAACATATTTAAGTTTTAATATTATTAGGTAAAAACTATTTTCATATGCATTACACGTGTTACGTTCATGCCTAGGTATTTTTCCTGTGTATGATGTGTGTTAGAGATTACTGGTATTCCCGTGTTCATTATAAGAATGTGTCATGGGTACCCGGTGAAGATCGGGAATTCCAACACGAGGTATAATTGTTTTTATTGGAACCGAGGCTCTTCCGAGGTTCCGATTAAAACAGTTAGACCGAGGGTTGGAATTTCCCTATCTAAGCCGAATACCCATGACTGCTTATTTTTGCATACCATCTAAATTATGTTCATTGACGTTGCCAGCTACTAACGTTTTGCATGTTTATTTACATAATGACGTCATGCAACTGTCTTTGTTAATATCAGCGACTTTTATTCCCTACCCCCCCCTCCACCCCCCCATCCCCCCCCCCACCCCCCCCCCCCACCCCCCACTTGTGTAAGATCCGGCTTTCATTCACCCATGCAAAACGCGGATAACGTTATCAGTTATGCAAGGAAACTTTATCCGATATGCGAGGAAGTCAAGTGCTCTTGCAGTGATTTGTCTTGTACAATACAAATAATCGTTTCACTTCCTATTCCAGCAAATGTTTGCGTTCATGGTGGGACATTCGAACATTGTCAGAAGTAAAGCATCGGTAGCACGGACATAGAAAACAGAGTGATCGGAGTGGCGCCACACTCTCTGATCGGAGTGGGCACCACTCTCTCTAGATCGGAGTGGGCACCACACTCTCTGACCGGAGTGGGCACCACACTCTCTGATCGCAGTGGACAACCACACTCTCTGAACGTAGTGGGCCACCCACACTCTCTGATCGATGTGGGCACCACACTCTCTGATCGGGGTGGCACCACCTCTCTGATCGGAGTGGGCACCACACTCTCCTCCTCCTTCTTTGTAAATATATACATTATTTCGATCTATTTTTTTTTTCTCACTTATTCTGAAGAAATCTATTGAAACTCTTAACATGTATGAGCTGCAAGACAAGAAGCCATACTTAACTTAGGCAGTAACCGCAGTAGCATTTGTTGCACTAGACTTATACCCCCGCTGGGTCAACTAAAAATGACTATATGGAAATAAACAGCTAATCTCTTTGTATTTGCGGCCTGTCACAGCCTAATCAATTTCACGCGATAAAAACCTAAATCAAAATTTAACTTTAGATTTAAAACCATCACATTTCCATTACAAATAGTTTTGGTCACCCGGCTCAGGGAGAAAACGTCTGCACGCTATGGTATCTTGTTTTTGATAAGAACAGGATTAATAGTATCCGCACGTTGTTATGTGTCAGTCTATGATACCTGCCGCCAACGAGAAAGTGTACGGCCCTTTTTGTTCAGTTGAATAATATCGACATTATAAATGACGATGAAGTTCACAGTTTGGCGACTAGTACAAGCTTGTTTGCTTTTCTGTCGTCCGGGAGGTGGGGTCTCGCAGTAGGTTTTGTTTTGATATAAGCAATTCGCATACCTCTATGGTTACAATACACGACACACACCTGGTAATCTAAATGGCAGTAGGGGATAGACATTCGTTGGAGTTTTCGGTGTGCATATTTACTTAACTGACTCAATTAATCCGGGCGTGGGATATTATAGATAAAATTGCGATTGTATTTTAAGACAGTATGGCAATTTGTCTCTATGTTGGAGACACGCAGCAATATTGGAGCTGTTACGCTGGAGACATTCGGCAATCCTGGCGTCTGCCCTAGAGACATAACGCGATTTTTCCGTTGCTCTGAGACATACGGCTGAAGGACACACGGCAATCCTGGCGTTACCATGGGACGACACACCGGCAATCACCGGCATTACGCTAGAGAACACACAGCAATCCTGGCGTGGCCTGCGAGACACACGGCAAACCCTGGGGTGGCCTGGAGACGCATGGGAACCCGTGG